>ML372606.1:6376-53509 GCA_005239525.1 Nicotiana knightiana | reverse complement strand
GGATAGTAATGTTGAGGATAATTGGATTGTCCTTGTTGGAATTGCACATAAGAAGGAACTATTTCTATTTGAACTCTCCCGAACCCAGATGCCATCATGGATCCTTCCTCTTTCTTTTTTCGATTTCCGAAACTGCCTGATCCGCTTTGAATTGCTTGCATGGTCGCCTTAAGGGCTTCCTGACTAACAATTTTTCCCGATTTCATGCCATTCTCAACTATTTCACCAATCTTAATCGCCTTATTGAAAGGCTTACCAATAGCGGCCAACATGTAATTGAGGTAATCAGGATCCTAAGCTTGGAGAAAATAGTCAATCATTTCTGCCTCTTTCATTGGTGGTTTGACCCTAGCAGTCTGCTCTCTCCAGTTAATTGCATATTCTCTAAAGCTTTCTGTTGGTTTCTTCTTTACGTTGACAAAATCTTGAGCCATGTCGTTCCAAACGTGCCAGTAAGAGATGTCTTGATCTATGAACCACTCTGAAGCAATTCCTGTCAAACTTTCTCCAAAATAAGCCATGAGTAATTCTTCTTTGCCTCCTGCTCCCATTAATTGGTTAAAGTACCTCTTCAAATGGGCAATGGGATCACCATGCCCGTCATATTTGTCAAACTTGGGGGTCTTGAAGCAGGGTGGCAAATGAACATGGGGGAACATTCATAAATCGTTGAACGAAACACTCTTGTGGCCTCCCAAACCCTGTATGTTTCTCATGGTTTGTTCCAGGCTCTTCATTTTTCTAGTCATTTCCTCTTGTTCCCTGTTCTTGTCGGGATTTTCGATCTCAACTAGGAACATGTTCCGAGGAGTATGCTTGTATGAATCTGGAACTTTGAGAGTCAATTCTAGAGAGTAATGTTGGGCATCATGAGCATTTAGTTGTGGATCATTGTTGGAATTTTGAGCAAAAGCCGGTTGAGGGAAAGTGAAGGTATGGACAATGGGTACAGTATGTGGGTCATTTCTGAGGGGTGCAGTTGGAGGACGTGGAATGGAGGTATTGGGGATAGTGGGAAGATTAATGCTCGGACAGAATCCAGGTCCAGGTTGGTACAATGGGTTACTTGTTACGGAGATGGGCACCTGACATGCAACTGACACACTATGAAGATTGTCCGAAGGCCCTATGGGTAGTGGGGGCGGTGCTTGTCCATTCACCCAAGCTTGGTACATCTCTGCCAATTGTTTCTTCAACACTCTTACTTCTTCAACCTGTCCCGTACCTTGTTCGACCAATTATCCATGGACATCATCATTATCTGACTCATTCTCACTGTTGTTTGTCATTTTACTTTTTCCTCTTGATCTCATGTTGTAAGGGTGAGTCGCCAGTTTAAACCAGAAACCAACCACCTATGTTTAACTTTATCTTTTAAAATGACAAACAACAAACATGTTAAAGTTAGGCATTTTGCAAATATTAATCACACGTTGTATGTCATGTACCTAATGCCATTTTAATTTCTAAAATGAGCTTGGAAGGCTTCATGCTTCATCCCGGCTTATTGATTATTTCCTCTTGAATTTAACTCTCTTTTTCTTTCCCCCTTTTTTTTAATTAATTTTTTTTAATTATGGCTATGATCGTACCCGATGAGGATTGCCTACGTATCATGACGCTGCATGAATCAGACCATTACGTAGTTTAGGGGAAATAATAACAATTTTGATGATTTTTTTAATTGTTCTTTTATATATATATATATAAATAAAATAAAACAAACTAAAATATTTTTTATTCATTTTCAATCAATTTTTTTTACATACAATGAGAGAAAGGACTACTAACTCTAAAGACATAAACATGACTGGAATAAAACAATCTTTGATAAAATAAAAGACTCCAAATATAAAAATAAACAATGCGACAAATGAAAATGAAACAAAAGCTAATTGGCTACACTAAGAATTTAATCATCAATGGTCTTCTTGCTTAAGCTGATATCATCAATGGTCTGCATCTCTTGGTCTCCACTCTCCTCCCAAAGTCTCATACAAATTTTGAAACACCGCTGGCAACTGTGGGATGAGGGCACGTTCCTGTTGGCCAACTTCCTCATTTTTTAAATGGCGATGATCATCATGAATATATGTTGCTTTTTCTGCCAATCGAAGTACCTGAACTCTGGCTTGCCCCATATTCACGTGACAATTTTGCAACCACATCTGGGTAGTGTTGAGGGTGTGCCCCATCTGAGCCTCACGTCCCTCATATTCTTCAATGCGACGGTTTAACACACCTCTCTCAATCATCCACTGACGCCGCTCTGCTTCAAAACCTGCGTGCAGATGACCCCTCTTCTGCCTTTTTATTTCTTCTAATTGTGCATAAACCTGACCCTTTGAGCGTATCCAGTGGGCCCTTTCTCTTTCAAATTGATCTTTCTGCTGATCAAACTCCAGTTGTTGCTGGTGTGCATCATCTTCGATGATACTCAAGTCTTCTTGCAACTTATGTATTTCAGCATTTTTGTTCGCCTCAACTCTTCTGACTAAACCAATCGTGTTTGCTAGTTCTTCTTCTAAGCGGGATGCCTTATTCTTAGCATGCTTTAGATATTTATCCATGATCCCTAAGGCAGATTGATAATCTTTCTCAATATTTAAACGAATTTGAGCGACTCCGGCTTGCTGTTAGGCTTGTTGTTTGGCTATGGTCATCTGAGCATGCTCCAATTCCTCTTTCAGCCTTTCTATAGTTCTTTGATCATTTCTCCTCATGTTCGACCCCTCAGTCCTATCTCTAAATGACGAAGGATCATGAAACTAAATAATATATTCGGGGATCACCTCTCCACGATCTCGGTCTTCTACCATCTCATTGAACTCCAAGATTTTACTTGCATACCAAATTTTCATAATTTCTTCTTCGTCATGAGGTTAATCTTTGCCAAAATCATAACAGAACTTGATCATATATCGGGTTGGTGGAACCTCTTGTAGTCGTGCAAACTGGCGCATTACCCTAAGTGGAGCATATGGCTGAACACCATCCAATCCTATGAGTACCAAATAAGAATGGTATGCGACTCACAAATGACCTCTTTAGAGGAAAACCAATCGTAGTTCCAAGTGATCCTTTGGTGGACAAAGTACGAAGTATTTCTTTCTAGGCATCAATCCCTTCTGGTAAGTCACATTCGTTAATTCTTTTCTCGTGATCATAAGTATGATTGGGCCATAACTCCCTAAAATCATTGATCGTAGGATTACGATAAAAATGCTCCAAAAACCATATCTGCAACAAAATGTTGCAGCCATCAAAGTTTCACGCACCCAATTTACATCTAGTTAAAGCACAAAAAATGCCAAAAAGAATCATAGGGACCAAAGTATAATCATCCCCTTCTGAAGTCAGAGCCTGAACTACACCTGCCAAGCGGATGTCAATGCGTCCTTCCCTTTCTGGGAGAACTACACACCCCAAAAAAGCAACCATAAATGCAAACCTTCTATGAACCTTCCATGTTTCCATATTTTTCTTTGATTTCAGTGTTCTCACATTCCTTTCGAAATTGCATTCTAGGCCATACAAGTGAAACAGAAATCCCAACTTAACCCACTTGCCTCATAAACCTTCATATTGTCTGTAATTTATGTTTAAGAGCTTTAGAAACTTACCCTCGTTCACATTTTTTGGTATTATGGGCTTTTGGTGATGAACATTGAGGCCCCACCCCTGGAAATGGGCTATTTCCTCCAAGGTCGGAGTCATTTCACAGTCGGTAAAACGGAACACATTGTTTTCTGGATCCCAGTGCGGAATCAAAGATTCAATCACATCCCTCCTAGGCTTGATCGTCAACATGTGAACCAAATGTTCCAAGTACTTCTTTATCTGTTTTCGCTCATATTCCTTAAAGTCTCTCCACCAATCCCACAACAACTGCGGTATCTTATCGACAATTAGAAAATCTGGTATTCCTTCTGACCTGGGCCTCTTTTCAGACTTACCTCTTTCTCCACTCATGGTTTACCTGTTTACCCAGACACGGGATTAGGTTTTAATCAAATATATTATTGACACAAAAAATCTGATTTCTCGGGTTTTGACTCTAAAAATAATAAATAAAATAAAATAAAAATAAAATCCAAATTGTGGGACTAAAAAAATACATTGGTAAAATAATCATGAAATTAAAAAGGGCTCGAAATGACTATTTTTTGTAAAAATAAGTGAACATAAGAAATTGGCCTCTCTTGCTAAAACGACCATTTCGCATTTCCGAGAAAAGTTTCAAGGTTATTTCGACAAAAGGACCGAACGCATGGGCAAAACTTTTCAAAAGGGAAAAAATTGACAAAGTAACTATATTATTATTATTAATATTTTTTTTTTTGAGAGAAGAAAAAAAACAGTCCACAGACACCTTTTTTATTTGGTTTTTTTTTTGGGTTGAACCTGATGGAGATTGCCTACGTATCTCACATCCAGTGAGAATCAAACCCGCGTAGTTCGGTTTAAATAAATAATAAAAAGAAAAAAATACTTTGAATATTGTGATTTTACAGATTATAACCCTTCAAATTTTTATTTTTATTTTTATTTTAAAAACGGGCACTTTATGAATACTTGAGGGATATTTTCTCTTTCCCTCTCCTTTGTTCAATCAATCTATCCTAAAGTTGGTCAACATTTGATTAAAGCCTACCAAATAATATTACATGTAGCACAGAAAAATGAGCATGCTGGTCTGAAAAATTGGTACCTGTCCTAGACGGGCCCGGCCCCTGTGCTGAGTCCCGCTAAGTCAATGCACATGTCACGACCCAAACCGATGGGCGGCGACAGGCACCCGGTACCTTACTCAACCGAGCACCAACATAACGTATCTTTCTTATTACATCATCATATACATGTGACATATGAGCCTAATAGGCCAACATAATCATTTATAAACTCAAAACATAGGCCGACAAGGCCGTACAATCTTTCACGTACACGACATATGTCTAAAAGCCTCTAAGAGTACATAAATGTCATAAAGGTCGGGACAGAGTCCCGCCATACCAAACAATACACGTATAAATCATACTAACCAAACAAGCAACTCCGAAGCAAATGGAGTGCACCAACATCTTCCGCTGAGCTGATAGCCTACTTGGAGGGCTCTCGACCTGTCTATCAGGACCTGCGAGCATGAAACACAGCGTCCCCAGGAAAAAGGGATGTCAGTACGAATAATGTACCGAGTATGTAAGGCAAATAATGTACATAAGAGACATGGAATAAATATAGAGTACATGACTCAACCTGTAAGTCTGAATAACTTTGTAAATCATGAATTACTTTTAGCGTCATGCATATGCGTATGAGTGTCATGTCGTGCATAGGTACATGTTTCATAAAATCATCAGCCTCTGAGGGCATCCCATCATATCATATCGGCCATTTTGGGCAAAATCATCAACGTATACTAGCTGATCAGGTGGTGGTGCGTATATAACACCATAACCTTTCCCATATCCCATATACATATATATACATACATATATATGCGTATATAATGCCATTTGAATAATATATACGCGTATATAACGCCGTTTGAATCATATTTCAGCCACTGTGGGCAACATCATCATCATATACCAGATGATCAGGTGGTGGTGCGTATATAATGCCGTAACCTTTTCCCATATCCCATATACATATATTTACATATATACGCGTATATAATGCCATCTGGTCATGGGTCAATGCACATGTATGAAATGCATGAAAAGTACGTAATAATCTCAATATTCCTTTCGGCTAAATTTTTCCGACTACGTATTATTCTGAGACCCATGAACAGAAACTAATAATAATTCTCATGGGGAATCAAGAATATAGACACCCCTACTATTTCTATTAATAGAGTAATTTATAGAAACTATTTATTTTCTCGTTTCTTCATTATAATTTGGACAATGCCAAAAGAAAGAAGGGATAGACTTAACATACCTGGAATAGGGAAAGAATTCGTATAATATTCTTGGAAAGGCTTGCACCGTACTCCTTTAGAACCGCAAAATTTTATGTTGCTACTGTTCTAATAATTATCGTTGGAATTGTTTGGTTGCAAGAATTTCTTTGGAAGCTTCTCTTTTTTTTTTTTTTTTTTTTTGGATTGGGTTCAGCTTCTGTTCTTGAAGAACTTTGAACTAGGAGGTTACAGTATTCTTGAAGGAAGAAACCTGACTAGGTTGTACTAAGCAATCCACTAGAACTTTTGTTCGATGTATCTGATTCTCGATGAAGAATGCACTATTGCAATTTGTTGTCACCATTATATTGAACTATGTTTACACAACCAATTGACTTATATATACAAATGAATCTGGCCAGTGCAGTATGTCGACGTTCCACATACAACAAGAGACAAGGGCTGAGTTCATATGATTCTTACTTATTACTAAGAACATTTTGATATTTTTGGTCCAAAATGAAATGAAAACCAAGAACTTAAAGAGAATTCAAAAGGGTTTTCAGTAGCATGGCAATTCCCATGAATTGGAATATGTGCGGTAGCTTAAAGGAATAAATGATCAACATCAGCCTAGACCTCCAAGTAGTGATGTTAGACAAAAAGTTGATCAATTATTGAATGTGTGTGTATATCTTGTTTTCTGAAAAAAGTCCATGTGTCTTTCTAATCTAGTAGCTTAAATCTTGAGTCATTAGACCCTTCTCTACTTGCTACCACATGGGGGTGAGGGTGGGATATTAGTTAATTAAGTTTTATCCACTTATTAGTTAATCGGGTAATGTCCCGTTACCCGGTAATTAACTAGTTACCCAAATATTTGAGAATTATTCCCACTTACTTAAAATATTACTCACCTTTTCACATACCTTATATGTCTTACTATTATGGTCATGTGGTACCTTGTATGGTACTAATCCATAAATGCCGAGTATTTTAGCTTGAGCCGTATTTTATCCCAACATGCCAAACTTGGATGAAAATTACTTTTCTTTGACTTGCTTTTCCTCTCACCTTCACGAATTTACTTATCACTTGTTTGCAATAGAATAATCCTTATAATCTCCAAATATTCTTTTTCTTGGGCGGATGTCAATAACCTTACGACAAATCCAACGTACAATACTACAGGGTGCAACATTGTCGTAATTTAATACTGCAAAACGTAACATCACTGTAATGTTATACTGTAGAGGGTAACATCGTCGTAACATATTACTGCAGATCATAACATTGTCGTAATATAATACTGCGGGACGTAATATTGACGTACTATTGCGGGTTGTAACATCATTCCCCCCTTTGGAACATTCGTCCTCGAATGTCAACTAATGCTCTTATCAATTTCTTAACTTATATCTTCTGAATACTTTAGAACTTACCTTGCCATCAAGGAGACTCTTCTGTGAATAAGTCCAAAGTCTAGGGCATCCCTCCTTAGGTCTTCTTCTCACACCACAACTTGTAGTCGAAATCCTTCCAGTCTCATAACTGTTGCTACCTTTCATCATGCAGCCTGTATATTTTTAATCTTGTAAGTGTGTCCAATCTCTAGGCTTCACATGTAGAGCTTGATAAGATGTCCCTTTGGGAATTTATGAGTATACTGAAGTTCTTTGCTCGGTACTTGGTTGAATTCATGAATATTGTTATATCTCATTGCATAGGTCCGTTTAACCATCCGTATAAATTTACTGCCATAACTCTTACTTTAATTTATCGTTGCTGAGGTCTGCTACCAAATCCCGGCTTACCCTCGTTGCTCATTCCATATATAAAAATTTAAGTCTTCTAATGCTTCCTTATTACTGTTCATCTTTAGAATGACGGTCTAATCTTATCTCATACTTTGTAACTTTTGTCCATCCATTATTGATTCACCTCAATATTGATCTACGATATACCACTGACAACTTAACCTTTTATGTAATGTTGTTGCTAGGATTCACGTTTTATTGGAGAACGTCTGAAATGATTAGATAGATCCACCTGGGGCGATACCCTGCTTTCATAACCGTACCTCACAGCATCCCAATCCGATTCACCTTGCGTGGGTACTTTAATCCTGTCCAATTCATAAAATCCGTTTCTTTTCTTCGTTGAATCATTACCCAATCGAAGGCCCAAACGTCATCTTTTGTCTATCACAATTACACCCTCATTCTATTACCAGGGTGGCATTCTTAAATTTTATTAGTCTTAGACTCTTTTGAGTTCATTCAGGCTACAGTGAGCTTTGTATAATTTAGAGAAACCATATGCTCTTCTTGCTTTCATGGGCTTAATCCTGAGGACTTATCCATTTTCGTTACCTTCTCACTCGCCCTTTCTTATCCTTACTCTCGTCTTCTAGAACCTTGTCGTTTCACCATATAATGGTCTGCGACCTACACAACTCTATTTTTATTACTTGCGACCTTTCAACTTGCTTACATCATAGATTTCCTTATGTCCTTTTGGGACATCAAGCGAGACATCACATCGTCTCTAACTCTTTTTTACAGTCTTAATTATCCTCCTCGATACCTAGAAACCATAGGCTATGAGATATGTCACTGACTATGCCACTATCATTCCTGGATATTAAATCCCAGCACTCTTAGCCTTCTATTCGAAGTATGGACTATTCTGCCTTTGAGTATCTTGTACGCTGTTCACTTTTACCTTACTTACTTACTTAGAGTCTTGTATCGTATCTTTTATCTCCTTCATAACCTTGCTTCCACCTAGGTGTAATTCACGTCCATAACTTGAAGCTCTATTATAATACTCGCACCTCTGGTACATACACAATCCGGTGGGAGCTTCGTACCGACTTCTTATGAGGATGGTACTTCTCCTAACTGGCTTCCTTGTAGAGCCATTATAGATTATATTTGTTGTTATTTCTCTTGAACATCTGATATTAAGAGTGATTCTATCATGTTCTCAAGCACAACTTCTATAATTTTTCTAGCTCCAATAATCAGACTCCTGATTTACTTGGGTGATGTAATTCTTTAGTTTCCTCTTCCTTTCGATCAGCCTTTACGTAGGCTTAAGTTGTGAGCTTATTACGGACCTTTTTAATGTCCTTCCTTGCCTATAGTCATCGGTAGTTGCTTACCTCCGTGTCCTTGTGCTTGTAGGGTTGCTTCTGAACTGATATTTTGACTGTCTTCCCAGTGGCACTTTCATTTATCCCCGTGACACTCATAGTGTACCTTTAACTACCCCGACTCCTATTTGAATATATCTCAAGTATTATAATGACATTACTGCGAGGCTGAATTCTCCATGTTGGTGTTTACTACATTTATCTTGCATGATCTGCTGATTTGTCTGTAACTTCTTGTCTAGTCATGACTAAGCTCTTCCTGAATCAACTACTAACTACTCGTCGGCCTGTTCTCATGTCCATATTCTGCATAATCTCTCTTGGGTTATTTCCGTTGTCTAACTTACCTCTTGCGCTGACTCCTTATTTATCAATAACCTTCGGGGAAGGAACCCTTACTTCCTTTCTCTGACGTCGTGTTTACATAACGTTCTGGAATCATAGCATATCTGTAAGATTCGGATAAGTGCAATCTCATTCCTTTCTCATTTTGTCGCACTCTTCCTTTACTATTCCATAGCTACTAGAACAACTTAATTCTATCTTAATGTCACATTACTCCATATTCCCCCCTTTAGGGGAGTACTAAAATTCAGTGCTATGATGATCTACGTATTGATGTTTTACCTTTTCATCTCTGGCATCTTTTCACTTCGTCGATGACCCTTACTCGCCTTGCGGTAATCCTTCTGTACCAAGGATAACAAAATTCCTTACTCGCGATGGTGACACCTAGTGTAATTGGCACGTGCAGTCCCTTAAGATTAACTTTTCTCACATTGCTTACTCTAGGGAAGCGTCTTCTTGAATGACCATTTTCTGAATTTCTCATGAATCTTCTTCTGTTGTCCATTATATTATCGTCGAAATGCAATCTGAAATTCTCATGGTGCTGACTATTGTCAAATCACTCAATCCCTAATTCATGTTCAGTTTATCTTGTTCACCTGCCCAGACTGATTTCTATTACTCTGGGATCTAACTTTTCTCTTGGTAATCATTCTAGAGTTGCGAATTTATTTCTTGAAATGAGGACATGACTGTATGACCTATAATCTTTTGTTGTCCTAAGGCATGTCACTTCTCGTTTCTTTCTTCACATGACTATAGATTTTGTAATATTGTCATCTTTTGATATACCATTGTCATCCATGTATCGTATCTTACTCATAATGCTTTATGAATTCTCTTCTTATTTCCCGCTGACATTTATGCCTATCACTTTATTCTGAAAACTTGAACAAGACATTCTTTTTGCTCTTAGCTTCCCTTTGCTCTATCCAATGGCTCTTCAAGTTGCTTAACGTTCTCTCTTTACTAGGGACGCGAGCCACACTAAGGTAATATTTATCCCTTCAAGGATTATAGTGCATGTCTGTAGTACTCATATCTGGCTGCACTATTTCAGAGTGCACCATCTAGGTGTCTCATAAAGAGATCCATTAGCACATTTGCAATATCCTTCAGAAATGTCAACTAACTCTACCAATCCATCCACTACTTGGGTTATTCTAACCCCAGCCGGATCATGATATTATGTCTTTTCTTAAACTATATTTGTTAGCTCCCACAGAGCATAACCCAGATCGGGGTGGCCAATTATACATACCTCTTTTACTGTTGAAGGTTAACTCGAAATACTTATATCTTTCTTCCTGAATGGTAAATAGGGATAATCTTTATTAAATGGGTACCTCGTACCCTTCTTCACCTTGCTTCTTTTACTTGTTGAACTTGCATCTAGATTCTGAATTCCTCAATGATTTTTACCATATTGGTGGATATATCCTTGCCTTAAGGATCCTTATTAACAAGCTTACACCTTTTAGTACACACATGATCTGCTGAAGACCTCACATTGACTCATCATAAGCATCATGCATAATCGAGTTCCTCTAGCTCAACTCTTCTATAGCCACATGCAATCTTTTACCATTCGTCTTTCTGGATGTAGGCAGCATCGTATTATGAATAAAATAGAGTTTAGTAAATTGATTTCTTACAACTGAGTGCTACCGCACGATCTA
This sequence comes from Nicotiana knightiana, assembly GCA_005239525.1. NCBI lineage: Eukaryota > Viridiplantae > Streptophyta > Magnoliopsida > Solanales > Solanaceae > Nicotiana > Nicotiana knightiana. Next base: position 42,417 of record ML372606.1, on the reverse strand, counting down.
GAGTAAGAAGAAAGAGTGACGGTCCTAAATGCCCTGTAGCCTCCTGCTTATAAGTGTGGTGCATGACACACCCATAAACAAGACTCTACTAGACACGGCTTGTAGACTCCCTAGGAAAGAACTTCTCTGATACCACTTTTTTCATGACCCAAACCGATGGGCCGCGACGGGCACCCGGTACCTTAATCAACCGAGCACCAACGTAGCGTATCATTCTTATTACATCATCATATACATGTGACATACGAGCCTAATAGGCCAACATAATCATTTATAAACTCAAAACATAGGCCGACAAGGACGTACAATCTTTCACGTACACGACATATGTCTACAAGCCTCTAAGAGTACATAAATGTCATAAAGGTCGGAACAGAGTCCCGCATACCAAACAATACACGTCAAAATCATACTAGCCAAACAAGCAACTCCGAAGCAAATGGAGTGCACCAACATCTTCCGCTGAGCTGATAGCCTACTTGGAGGGCTCTCGGCCTGTCTATCGGGACCTGCAGGCATGAAACGCAACGTCCCTAGGAAAAAGGGACGTCAGTACGAATAATGTACCGAGTATGTAAGGCAAATAATGTACATAAGAGACATGGAAGAAATATAGAGTACATGACAACCTGTAAGTCTGAATAACTTTGTAAATCATGAAGTACTTTTAGCGTCATGCATATGGGTATGAGTGTCATGTCGTGCATAGATACATGTTTGATAACATCATCAGCCTGTGAGGGCATCCCATCATATCATATCGGCCATTGTGGGCAAAATCATCATCGTATACCAGCTGATTAGAAGGTGGTATAGGTGGTGTGTATGCGCATATAATGTCGTTTGAATAATATATATATGTATATAATTTCGTTTGAATAATATATATATATACATACATACATATATACGCGTATATAACGCCGTTTGAATCATATTTCAGCCACTGTGGGCAACATCATCATCATATACCAGTTGATCAGGTGGTGGTGCATATATAACGCCATAACCTTTTCCCTTTTCCCATATCCCATATACATATATTTACATATATACGCGTATATAACGCCATCTGGTCATGGTTCAATGTACATGTATGAAATGCATGAAAAGTACGTAATAATCTCAATATTCCTTCCGGATAAACTTTTCCAACTGCGTATTGTTCTGAGACCCATGAACAGAAAATAATAATAATTCTCATGGGGAATCAAGAATATAGACACCCCTACTATTTCTATGAATAGACTAATTTATAGAAACTGTGTATTTGTTCGTTTCTTCAGTATAATTTGGACAATGCCAAAAGAAAGAAGAGATATCCTTAACATACCTAGAATAGGGAAAAAATTCGTATAATATTCTTGGAAAGGCTTGCACCGTACTCCTTTAGAACCGCAAAATTTTACGTTGCTATGGTTCTAATAATTCTCGTTGGAATTGTTTGGTTGCAAGAATTTCGTTGGAAGCTTCTCTTTTTTTTTTGGATTGAGTTCAGCTTCTGTTCTTGAAGAACTTTGAACTAGGAGGTTACAGTATTCTTGAAGGAAGAAACCTGACTAGGTTGTACTAAGAAATCCACTAGAACTTTTGTTTGGTATATCTGATTCTCGATGAAGAACGTACTATTGCAATTTGTTGTCACCATTATATTGACCTATGTTTACACAATCAATTGACTTACAGATACAAATGAATTTGGCCAGTGCAGTATGTCGACGTTCCACATACAACAAGAGACAAGGGCTTAGCTCATATGATTCTTACTTATTACTAAGAACATTTTTGATATTTTTGGTCCAAAATGAAATGAAAACCAAGAACTTAAAGAGAATTCAAAAGGGTTTTCAGTAGCATGGCAATTCCCATGAATTGGAATATGTGCGGTAGTTTAAAGGAATAATTGATCAACATCAGCCTAGGCCTCCAAGTAGTGATGTTAGACAAAAAGTTGATCAATTATTGAATGTGTGTGTATGCCTTGTCTTCCGAAAAAAGTCCATGTGCCTTTCTAATCTAGTAGCTTAAATCTTGAGTCATTAGACCTTTCTTTACTTGCTGCCACGTGGGTGTGAGGGTGGGATATTAGTTAATTAAATTTTATCCACTTATTAATTAATCGGGTAATGTCCCATTACCCGGTCGGTAATTAACCAATTACCCAAAAATTTGAGAATTATTCCCACTTACTTAAAATATTACTCATTTTGCACATACATTATACGCCTTACTATTATGGTCATGTGGTACCTTGTATGGTACTAATCCATGAATGATGAGTATTTTAGCTTGAGCCGTATTTTATCCCAACATGCCTAACTTGGATGAAAATTACTTTTCCTTGAATTGCTTTTCCTCTCACCTTCACAAATTTACTTATCACTTGTTTGCAATAGCATAATCCTTATAATCTCCAAATATTCTTTTTCTTGGATTGATGTCAATTACCTTACAACAAATCCAACGTACAATACTACGGGGTGCAACATCGTCGTAATTTAATACAGCGAAACGTAACATCAACGTAATGTTATACTACAGAGGGTAACATCGTCGTAACATATTACTGCAGAGCATAACATTGTCGTAATATAATACTGTGGGACGTAATATTGCGGGGTGTAACAGCACATGATGCAAATAAAGCGTACCCTACTAGGGATATTAATTGCTTGTGGATTGTTCTTCTAAGTTTTCAAATCCTAAAGGAGATGGTATCTAGACCTGGCTTACCCGGGCGGACAACCCAAGCTGAGGAGCGTCAAGCGTCACCAGTAGTAGAACAACACTGGCTAGCTAACGGCTCTCCCGCCTAAACATGTGTGACTAAATCCTTCACCAGAAGCTGGTTGGCTAACTGGATTTATCTCAAGACAGAAATTTTGTGATGCTGGTAGGGAAACACAACATAACTACCTATCAGAAGACTCAGAGGGGTGCGAAAGAGGATATAATTTATATCACAGTTCAAATAAATATTAAAGCCGGTAAATAAGCGACAAATAGCACATTAAGCTCCCAAACAAAAGAATATCCAAAACATGATAAAATCCAAACAATAATCCATACACAAAGCTCGAATTCTTATTAATAGTCCTCAACAGAGTCGCAAGAGCTGTCACACCTCTTTTATGCCACACAACCCTATTACGAGGTTGAGTTAGAGGAGTTTTTCCAATTAAAGTGACATTTTGAAAAGGGATTATTTATTATTTAGAGTCGCCGCTTGGAATTGAGTTTTGGTGTTCCAAGTCATCTTTTATTGAATCCCTTATCAAAACGAAGATTTGACACTTAATTTATGGTCTACGAAACAGAAGACTGAGTAAGGAATTTTGTTGACCGAGGGGAAGGTGTAAGGCACCCCTCGAGTCCCGTGGTTCTAACACGGTCGCTTTATTGACTAATGTAAGGCTTAAATTAATTTTTAGCTATTCTTGTATTTTATTGATTATGGCTTATGGATTACCGCTTAAATAAATATTATATTTTATTAATTGCGTTCACCAAGATGCGGCACGCACACGAGATACTTCTTTGAAATTAAATGTTAAACCAAGGTATAGAACGTACACATGATTATAATATAATTATTTTAAATCTAAAAGCATCGAGACGTGGGAATGCGCACATGCTCCTTTTATTATTTAAGAATTTCAATTCAAGGTTCGGGTATGAACACATGAGCTAATATTTAAAGTATGTTTAAAATATTCTAACGGTGTTCATTATTCTTTTAACTTCCTAAGGTTTGAAGTTACATGCGGAGGTCTCAGTTATGCAAGTATTGTTAAAAATACATAACAACATCAAAATGAGAGTAAAACTCCAACATTTGCTTATCTTGAATTTAACTGCTTCTCCAAATATCAGAAGGAATGACCAACACTCCATTTCAATATCCATTGCTCAAATATGAGTTTGTAGTAATTTTTTGATATTCTTTCTTTATTTTGAAGAATGAACTATTCACAATGATGAACAAACCGATAAGACAATTTGCCAAATTCACAACTGAGATTTAAGGAAAGATAACTGCAGCAAGCCAGCATAAAGGTTTACCAGCTCATTATCGTCAACTTATGAAAGTATTAATATGTCAATATTTCGCAATTTGAGATTGACAATATATGTGTACGGCAAGGCTTTGATCAATTGGAAAAAAAAAAATATAATCTGGATTGAAAGGACTATTGATGTATGCTTTCCAACAGTATTAATACTTCCGTAAACTATACAGTAACAAAAAGTGACCAAAAAAAGAAACTTGGATCCAACGGAGTTCTTTATTCATCAACTCAACTAATTTACTTCTAAAAGTCTTTATAGAATCTTTATACTTTCTATTACAAAAATATTAACAACAATATCTCATAAAACCCACTGCCAGTGATAATATTAAGAATCCAAAAGCAATCACATATGAGAATAGGTGAAGAAGTAAAGCATCAATAACATGGATCTAAAATATAATGAGATAGAGTAGTAAAAGAAAGGAAGAACTAGACCTTGAGCAAAGAAGCCTTCTCAATGTATTGCTAAAAAAATTCAAATAAACCGGCTGGTACAGTTGCAAAATATCAAACCCAATGCGAAAAAGGTGAAACTGAACAGAGCTAACGGACGGAGTTCGGACGACCTCGACTGACCTTGCTAACTCGACTGAGAAACTACACCGACGACTTCGACAGAACTCAAACTCGAAAAATGTTGAATGATGTTCAGTCCACTTTGTTAATCTTTTCTGAAGCAAATACAAGCCAACTAGCTCTTTTCACTCTAATTTTCTTCTCAATGTCATTTTTTTTTTTCTTTCTGTTTTTAGTTTCCTAATTTCTCAAAATCTTCTCCCCTTTTTCTTTTCAAGTGTGCTATGTTTATAGAATATGTGGATGTGTTGTGTAGTATAACATATATATGGGTTAATATTGAGATAAGTGGAGGGAATGGAGAAAGGACGTGAGGGAGTGGGACATAAAAGGTGGGAATTGGGGTGAGGAGATCATGGGTGGTTAGTTAGGGTAATCTTTTTATGTATCTTTCAAGATCTATCATTTTCTTTTTTTTTTCAAGTTAGTTTGTGTATATAAAAACATATTATTCCTAGATAGAGGTAGGACAATCAGTTTTTTTATATATATATATATATATATATATATATATATATATATATATATTAACCAACTTACTATTAGATTTTTTTTATTATAAAAAATATTATATAAATAAGAAAACACAATATTTACACTATAGTTTAAATTATATTAAGAAAAATACCATAGCTTACTTATTAAAATTCTAATAAAAAGAACCCATATATATATATATATATATATACACACACACAAACACACACACTCTCTAAGAATGCGAGTATTTTTGTAGTTTTTATTTATTTATTAAGATTAGACCCTAAAGAGATATTTACACAAAAATAGTACAGAATTTGGGGGTGGTCAAAAATTAGTTGTTCACAAAGCCTGCTTCCTCTTTCTCTTATTTTGAAAGTATTCTCAACAATGTTTGCTCCCATTATTGTTGAGTTTCCACGGCCTCTCTTTTCAGCAGCTTTATTGTCCTCTTCGATTCTCAACCGAACAATGGGATCTTCAAGCGACATCTTCTTGTGTTTGTGTTTCAAGTAATTTTTGAAGTCCTTCCACAAAGGAGGAAACTTCTCAATCATCACTGCTACTTGGAATGCTTCATTGATGACAAGACCTTCAATGAAAATTCTGTTAGTAAAAGTACTAAAATTACTACTTTCAACATTAGAATTAGTTCGACTTATACTTTCAGCAAGGAGATCGTGAATAATTACTTGTAATTCCTGGACTTGGGTAATAATAGACTTGCTATCTATCATTTTTTACTCCAAAAACTTTGCGGCAACGAACTTCGTCAACCCGGCATCTTCAGTTTTGTATTTCCTTTCAAGCGCAATCCACAGTTCTTTTGACGTCTCCATGCCACTATAGACATTATACAGATTGTCCTCCAGTCCGCTAAGAATATAATTCTTGCACATAAAATCAGAATGCTTCCACGCCTCAATCACGAGAAAGCTTTCAGTCTCTGGAGTTTCATCGGGCAGAACAGGAACATCTTCCTTGATGAACTTCTGCAGACTTAAAGTAGTCAAGTAGAAGAACATCTCTGCTGCCACCGCTTGAAATCAATCTCGAAAATTTTTTCGGACTTTTCCGTCGGTACCAATGCAGGTGTTCGGCTTGTAGATGCATTGGCATTTACCATATATATGAACAGTCTGGTTTCCGTTATCATTCGTCATTTCTGTAAAAGAATGACACAAACAAATGCTAAAATCACGTAGATTTTAATCTCCAATAGAGTAGAATACCACAAAGGTTTTACTCTCCAAAAACAGTGAGTATAACAAAAATACAGAAAATATTAAATTCCTTAAGCTTGTTATTATACTGTATTTGTAAAATAATTCTGGAGAAAATAAAATAATATAAACAGAAATATAAATGAAACAAAAGTTAATTCGAGCCCACTGAATTTACATTGTTTCCTTAAGGAATTTAATCCCCTCCTAGTACCCAAGGTTATGGATTATTTCCTCCTAGGATAATACGAATTACACACTGGTGTAGTGGTACTTCCAACCCCAGTGGTTAAAAGTGTGCATAAGAAAGGAGGAAAACTCAGAAAATCGTATGGAAAATCTGAGAGAATGGACTTGTATTTATAACCAATGTTAGGCTAAAATCTGAAGAGGTGCAACTCTTCAGAATGGCTGTTTATGCAAAACGGCCATAGCATAAATGACTATTTACTCAACAATAAACCGGGAATTGAAGAGGGTGGTTAATTTTCTGTTACAAAAACAGAAAACGGAAAAACAGAAAACGATTGGATTGAATATTAATATTATTGGATTTAATATTAATATTCTGTTATTAAAACGGATATTTAATAACATTTCTGTTAATATTTACTATTAACAAATAAATTTGGTCCAAAAAATTAATCAATCAATCATTTGACCGAAGCTGAAGCCGAACGACAACGACGGCGTGAGGCTTGTCTTCTTCTCAACTCTTTAAGAGCTAGAAAAAGAGCAATTGCTTATATACCCATAAAAAACCTATTTCTCTTTCAATATGGGACAATGTCCCTTTGTCAAGAAGGAAAACTCAAATATTACTCAAATAGTTCATTTTTCCCTCCATTTCACATTCACCCTCTTTTAAGCCACATTAATGCTTAAAACCCCAACATAATACATGTCTTAAGAAAAGACATTCATCTATTTAAGTGATTATAGTACAAATCCTTACATGACAACTATCTTCATTTTTGTCGGACTATGAAACCAAGCCTGGTCAGTATCTTACCTTTGGAGGCAGAAGCAGGTTTTGTCCTGGTAGACTTTGGCCAGGCTTGAAATTTCAGTTCTCCTACATTATTTTATTCTAAACTACAGGCAAATGTTCAGTTATTATGTATTAAAATTCTTCAACCATCCATGTAAATCTTATGTGCTCATTACTTCATAGAAAAGTACAAATGATGATTAAAGATATGAAGAAAAAGAGCGTATGTTGTCATGAACTTATGTTTAATTATTTGAAACTGTGATCAAATAAGAGTGTGATTACAAATGCAAAACGTAGTGAGAGAGTTTTGATGTGCAGGCGTAATGCAGAGAGTAAGGTGCGATATTTTCCAAGGATCAGGCCTTCTGACAATTGCCTTGCAAGAATTAGGAAGCTATCTGCAGAAAATATATGAAAGACTTCTGATTCTTTGCACTTTAGCTGATGCCTCGCTTCGAGTTTGAAAATGATCATAGGCCAATCATGTATGTAACTGAATAAATGATTTTACCATTCTGATTGCTTTATATGTCACACCTCCTTTTTCACCCCAATATGGGTAATTAGGGAGTTTTTCCACTTTAAGTGACATTATTCGATTTAGGGATTTATTTTATTTATTCAGAATCGCTACCCGAATTTTTTAAGGTGTTCCGGGACACCAAAAAATCCCAAAACCAAGGAACTTTGATTCTGTTTAAATTGTATGCGAACCAGAAATCCGGGTAAGGAATTCTGTTAACTCGGAAAAAGGTATTAGGCACTCCCGAATTTCGTGGTTCTAGCACGGTCGCTTAATGATTAAACTTGGCCTAAATTGCTTAGTTTCTGATTTTAGCACCTAAATGCATTTTTTATATTTTTTATCGCTTTTATTATTCACTTGTATTTAAAGAGTTATTTTGAAACGGGTCATGTATGCGTAAAACCCGTTGAGATTGAAATGTGTCAAAAATCATTTCACGCGGACGTGTACATAATTCTCGACACTGAATTCAATTAAAGAAGTAACTAAAGTTGCGCAAGCGCGTATTTTGTTTTGGTTGTCAACAAAAAAAAGAAATCGAAATCACGTCACGCGAGCATGTACGTAATCCCGATAATTTCAAAAATTCGTTCCTAAAGGTGTCTCTACGAGTGTTCATTTTAATCCTTATTTGTGTTACGTAAACGTATACACAATTTTTAAGAAAAAGTATATTTAATTACTAGAAAAATTATTTTTTATTCAAAATTACGCGAACGTATACTTTGATTTTTAATATGTTTGAAATTCTAAATGTATCATCTATCTAATTAAGAATGGGTCTAAGCATTTTGCTATATTTGAAAATTTTGTCTTCCTAAGTCATTTGTAAGATTAACTTAAGAGGTATTTTTGGAATACAAAGTATATATTTGTTCAAGGACTGAGTTTGAGATTATTCTAAGGCCATTGAATTAGGGGTATAACATTGTAGAAACACGATTAGGTTTCCTTTCAGCGACTCCTAAGTTTAAATGAGACTGGCATGAAGTCATTTTACTGGATCGAGTTAAACGAGTTCATCATAGCTAACAAACAGACACAATTAACTAAGATTTGAAGTATCTTAATTCCATATTTTACCATAGGTAACAAACAGAAACAATTGACTAAATTTGAAGTAACTTAATCCCATATTTCAGGTAGCAACTGCTTCTTAACATAGAAGTAGTGTATTTTGGCAGGATAAATCACGATGAACACAATTAATTAACGATTCAGCTTAGAAACGTACAACCAGACCATTCAACGCATATACAAACATATCTACGAATTAACGCATTTGAGTTCGTGAGATTAAACACAGATATAACCGGAAAACTTCATTTAAATATCCAAATATGTGATTACAGATGAACACCACATACCTATTAGCCGATGAAACAAACTTCGACAATCAAATAACGGATTTACAACCTCGAACAAAAATCGGCAGCAACCTCGAACGGAAAACAACCTCAAATAACGACCCTTGGCGACCTCGAAACTAGGCGGAACTAAACCGGGAAAACGAAATCGACAAACTCCATGACAGGGAATGGCGATTTGGACCTGTTTTCTGCTCTGCTTTTGTGCTTGTTTCGCTGCATTTTTCAGCTGTAAATGGTGGTGTTTTGGATGGGTTTTTTTTTGAGATGGGATTTCACGGTTATGGAAGTTTTTTAAAAAAAAAGTGAAGTCTATTTAAGAAAGAAGAATCAAGGAGCGGCGTGTGTGGTTGTGAAGTGATGGAGAAGAAGACGACCTTCTACTTTGGATGAATGTCAGCGAGGAAGAAGGAAGTCGGCGCCGTCGCTGGTTTTTCTCAAGGGAGAATGAAGAAAACGAGGTCGTTGGTTGAGGTCTTGAAGGGGGTTTGCCAATGGGATCAGAGAGATGGTGGGGGTGGGGGGTCTCTTTTCTTCTTTGTTAATGAGGAAGAAAGGAGTTAGCCATGGTGAAAGTGAAGAAGAAGAAGAAGGTCGTGGGGGCTGTTGCGCCGCTGCTACTGCTCTTGTCAGGGAGGCTCTTTTTTTTTTTCGTTTTTTCTCCTTTTTTTTTCTATAATGTAAGAAAGTGAATTTATATAGTGAATGTGTGTATGATCGTGTGTTTGCGGAGGATTATGTGAGGGAAGTGCATGTGTGTGCTAAGTGACGTGGGGGGAGTAGGAAGTCGCAAAGGGATAAGATCTAATGGGTTTGGGAATAGGAGATCATAGGGTTAGTTAGGATAGGAGGAAATAAATTTTGTTTATTTTGTTATATTTTGTTTCTTGCTTTTTTGTTAGTTACTTTTTCTTACCCTCTTTTTTTTTAATTAAATAAAAGAATGTAAAATACATGGCTCTCTNATCGTGTGTTTGTGGAGGATTATGTGAGGGAAGTGCATGTGTGTGCTAAGTGACGTGGGGGGAGTAGGAAGTTGCAAAGGGATAAGACTTGATGGGTTTGGGAATAGGAGATCATAGGATTAGTTAGGATAGGAGGAAATAAATTTATATATTTTGTTATATATAAATTTCTTCTATTTAAACATAGGAACAAATCTTATATTCTAAGAATGTGAATTTTTTGTTGTTTTTAATTTTCTTAAATAAAACCTATTAAGAATAAGATAAAAAATTTAAAATATTAAGATTAGACCTAAAAGAAATATTTACAGCAACATAGTATAGAATTTGGCTATGTTCAAAAATTAGTTGTTCACAATATGTAAATTTAAAGCAATATGCGCCGTCCCCCCTAAATATGATCATGAGAGCTTCACATGCATTTTCAGAAATCAGAAAAGATACATCTAGATGAGTTTAAATGGTGTAGCATGATCAGTGAGGATTCATATAGCTGACCCCAACTTGTTTCGGACTGAGTTGTAGTTGTTGTTGATACATCTATTTAACAGGGTGGAATTCGTTTAAAAAGAATTGGAAGACGAAATTTAGAGGACCATATGATCTTAATTACAAAAATCGAATCACAGAACTGCATAGGCAAAGATGTTATGAGACAAGTGGAAAATAGTTTGATGCTTGAAAAGTTTTATTTATTGACTGGAAATTTGTATAACAATATCAACCTTAAGCACACCAGTTAGTCCAAGTTGGATCAAGAAGCACATTCAGGTGTTAATGACTATCCTCTTCTTCACAGAATTTTGTGTACTCTTTGGAACCCATCAAAGATTCCAATTCTGATGGACTACTTGGCTTCACTTTAATCATCCATCCATCTTCATATGGGCTTGAATTTACCTTGATTGCAGAAAGAAACAATGGAAATAAGATAATACAAAAATGACATTTCAACCAACTGGTAATTGAACTATCAATTAGTGAAATTTCTTATCAATCATGATAATTACCAAGCCAGGCGTTTCGGTAAGCTTTGTGTTGACCTCAACAATCTCGCCCGAGATAGGGCAATTAATGTCACTGGTGGCTTTGACACTCTCAACAGCTCCAAAGCTGCTTCCTTGGGAAACAGAACCACCAGTTTCTGGTAGATCAACAAACACTACTTCTCCAAGATGGTCCTGAAATCATCCAAATGTTTGAAAAAATCAATTTCTACTCCTAAACTATGAACGTCTCTTAACTGAAACTTTTTCGTACACATATCATCCAGGAACTTGTTTCTGGTATTTGATCCTGTTGGGTGTGAGAACAAAATCCTACATATAAGGTGTACAGATCTTAATGGTGTAACGCATTTTCGGAAAAACCGTACAGGCTTGGCCTAAAGCGGACAATATAACACCATGTTAAGAGTATTATTGAACCGTTTTAGCCCAATAATCCAACATGCATCTCTGTGGAAGTGCATCATAAATAGACATGTGCACTTTAATTCTGACATGCCTTTACTTCAATTTTCCTTATTTTCTTTTCCAGTAAACCAATAAGTTCATCAGGTTTTTTCCTGTATAAATTCATGGACAAGCATGAGTAAACTTTAGCTTTTGTTAGCATTGTGCTATATATAGAGATATTATTCATTTAATTGGTTTATTCGGATTAGCATTTGCAATCGCGTAGAGGAAATGTGTCTTTAACTCCTCTAATACAAGCTTTGGCCAGAAAAATGTGACTTGAGAAACTCAATACACACATCAATATAGGATGGACAAACAGGTAATCTAACTTTTACCCTTGGAAGATCACCAATAGAAATAAACAGGCCTAAAGTCATCGATAACAATATTTCACTGGAGAATGAGTTCAACTAGTACTATATATTGACAATGTTAGCAGTGGCGTATCCAATGAACAAGGTATCGGTGCATGTGAACCCACAACTTTCGACTTAGACCATGTATATGTGTTAAAAAATCAACTAAATATCTACAAATAATAATAGATGTTGCATCCAGTAAATTAGATTAAGGTGGTAGAGTAAATTTGAACTCATAAAGTTCAAATCTTGGATCCGCTCTAAATACACTACTAGGGTCAAATAAAATATCAGTGTATACAAGTCAAATCTACGAGGAATATATATATATATATATATGCAAGCATTAATTAAGCAAAAGACGAACCTGGGCATGATCAGTGATGCCAACAGTGGCTACTGAACCGTCATGTTTCACCCATTCATGTGAAGATGCATACTTCAGCCCATCAAGAACTGCAAAGCTAGCATTTCTAAGAAATTTGAAGTGGAAAAAAAAAAAACCATAATAGTACTACGTTTAAAAGTAAGAATATAGACAAAAGTGGAATGAATTGTAAACGAGTAATTGATTACCAGTTGAAAAGCATCTGGAGAGAGAAAAGGCAGGGGCAATTAGATTGGTTCTGGAGATTCTCAGTGCGTTGGCTGTTGAAGAAGCCCACATTCTCATAGCCATACTTTTCTATTAATTACTTCTTGCTTCACAAAAGAAGAAGAAGAACGTTCAATACTGCTTGCTATATACTTGTAGTAGTTTTTATTATCTTGGATGAACGGTGGAAAATGGAAGCCTCATCCTATGAACTCAACTCTGTGACCAAGTGCTTTATATCAGCTGTTGCTAGTAACCGTATAATAACCACCAAAAGTTACAACGCATCTGGGACGAGTGACCCTAATTTTTTTATTACTATATTTTATCCTTGTGTTACTATTTCAGTTTTTGCAAAAGCTCACAAATCCACTTTAATTGATTTTTTGGCCTTTTCTTTTTTTGTGATCCACAATATATGATTTTTTCAGATATCAAAAAGGAATAGCTTCTTCTTTTTTTCAAAATTATCGTTAGAGTAAAGAGCCTATGAATATTGTTGTATTTTCAATGAACAAATTAAGGTTAATATAGTCAAAATGCTCAAAGATGGATTCTTTAATATGTGTAAAAACAGCTAGAAAATCAATTGGAAAAGGGCCTAAAATACTCATATCGTATTCTAAATGGTTTACTATCGCTCCGTCCAACTATTGGGCCAGAAATATGCCTATCTTTCGGTCTAAAACTACCCCTGCGACTATCAGAATGTTGTATGGGTCCTTTTTTAATTTGTTGGCATCATTTCATTGGCCATATGGCGCCCCAGTCCAAATTAATTTCTACCCGCCCCAAATTTCATTCGAACCCAACTTTTTCCTCTCAAGTCCATATTTTCTTGTCATCTTCACCATTTTCTTTTACTCTCCAATTTGTTGCACTTCTTCCTCCTCCTGGGTCCTTCTTCGGTTGTCCATTTTCTATATCTTCAATCTATTCAATTAGTTAGTTCAATATTTAATTTCTTATCGCTAATCAAGTTTCTTGAGGAATGTCTCGGTTCATCTACCCTTTTTTAAGAAAAATAAAATATATTGTCCCTCCAAAAATACAAGCCTCCTCCATAGATTCACTTTTGATTCTTCGAACTCTTTCTATATTTCACCCATATGCTCCTACTGATGATAATATTGACTTTTCATCCCAAGTTATATGATCCTTCGCCACAAGGATTTTTCGAAAGATTGGAGGTCAAACAAATTATAATAGCTGCAATAGCTAAATCTAGTATTAATCTATCAAAAATCGATCGTCGGAGTTTGGCCAGGATCTAACCGAAGAAATATTTCATCAACCTCTCTTTATTTGTACTCTTCTCACTCTTTTCTTTTCCGTTTTTTACATGCATAATAGACCTGGAATAGAGTATGCTTGAATTCAAAAAAGAAGAAAAACTCTGGTCGAAAGTCCCAAGTTTCGACGACCATTTTGGACTCATATGGTTTTGCTTCTGGCTTGTTCATGGCTGTTTCATTGTCATTGCTCCATTGTTGTCAATAATTTTGGTTCATGATTATTTATGGGTGTTCAAAAATCCTATTTTGGTTTTACGATTCCGATGAAATGGCGAATCTGTGGAGAATTTTTTTTACAGTTGGTTGGTCTTCTCTTAAAAGGAATTGGTAGGTAGAAATATAGTGTTTTTACTATGGGTTGGTCCGAAAAATGGGGCGGGTCGATATTTGGGGCGAGTTGTAATTGATATGGACCAAATGACCACGTGTCCCAGTCACATCGTGACAACACATTAAAAGATGGGACCACATATGATTCCGTTAGGCGTGGGGGTAGTTTTAGACCGAAAGATAATATTAGGTGTATTTTTGGATCAATAGGTGGACGGAGCGCGATAGTAAACCATTTAAAATACTCCAAAAATCAATTACAGTGGACCGGAGGGAGTAATTTTTCAGTTTTTACAAAAACTGAACAATTTTAAGCTATGGAGATTAATTTGGTTGAAAATCTATTCTGAAGATCCTTTCCAATATCTTGAAGAACGAAGAAAAAGAAACTTATATGTTCTTGAAACAAATGCCAAGCAGGCAGAAAAATTGGCTCGAGGAGCATATGGGTTGAATTGAATTGGGCTTCCATTGGTTCAACATCACATAGACAATTGTGAAGGGAGAAGTTCACAAGTTTTTGCACTTTTGACCTTTGCGGCAGGTCACTTGATCATGGGCAAATCTTCAAAATTAAAAGTTAAAATTTTTATTAAACTTGAAGTTTTGTTTATTGGTTAGGTGACTTGCCCTAAATGCCAAAAGTTAGAAACCGTCCCATATGGTGTCTTATTTCTGTCATTTTTCTGAATTTTGCAGGGATGTGCATGCCAAGAGTTTAAGAATTATAGCATATTTGTCAGATCGGCCAAAAAAAATTATAATCGCTACCCTAATATATAAATATTATATATACACTAATTGTATATATAATATATATTATATGTGCATCTACCGGCTATTATTTCGAGGGTTGGTTATATTGTGTAAAAATTCCTAGATTAGTTCATAAGGTGCTCACTTTGCTTTGTAATATGAAAAATATTTTTAAAAATAATGATTTTCAGCCACCTAATAATAAAGTAATTATGTTCAAATTCACTAATTCAAGTTATCAATAAAAATTCATAAGTGATCATCACTAAAGATTCCATCACGAGTATTTCTAGGAAATTATTAGTCCACTATTCATGGTGGGATGGTGTCAAATTTCAATGATATTAATTAAATATAATAGTATGTGTATAAGTACACATATGTAGATTAGTAGGGACCATTATTTTAGGTCGAACAACATTAAAGTGCATTTGGAGAAAATCTTGATAAGTTCAGTCGATCAAATAATTACTACAAAAAGAATAGGACTATAGGAGTAATTAACAAGGAAAGGGAAAAGCAATTGAGGTGACAGGTGGCTAATCTAATAAAAT
Organism: Nicotiana knightiana; assembly: GCA_005239525.1. Taxonomy (NCBI): domain Eukaryota; kingdom Viridiplantae; phylum Streptophyta; class Magnoliopsida; order Solanales; family Solanaceae; genus Nicotiana; species Nicotiana knightiana. Next base: position 26,864 of record ML372606.1, on the reverse strand, counting down.
GGGGAGTCCAGAACCAATTTGTGCTTTTTTTGGATACAAGATACCGAAATAGGTAAAAAATAAATTAGTAATCTTTTTATATATAACGTCCTTTTAAATGACGCTATACTTTAACATCAATTTTGTCCGTTAAAATATAGCACGGTAAATAATGGTGCTACATCCTGTATTTGTATTTTAGCACATAGCGCTCTAAAAAAATGCGCTATACTTTCCTTCTCACTGTGTGCAATGCTATGTACTGTCAAAACTCTTTATTTTCATTATTTCTTTTCATTTCTAACTCACCTTTTATCCTTCTCTTTCTTTTCAATTTCCTTCTCTATTTTTATTAATTCTTTTCTCTCTATTTTAAAAATTATATTTTCTAAAAATATTTTTCAAAAAATATACTTTTGATGATAATAATTTGTGCTAATTATTGGAGCAGTAATTAGTGTTTCACCTAGTTTTTAAAAGTTATTTCTAAGTGTAATTTTTTTAAAAATGATTTTCACAAAAATATTTTTGGGAATAAATTACTTTTTTCTGCTTATCAAAAATTCCTTCTACTTCTACTCAAAAGTATTTTTTTTGTTCCTTCTAACAGCTTGTTTGGATGGTTGTTACATATCATGAAATGTGCCGCTTTATGTAATGATCGATTTGATGTGGTCGCGTTGTTACCTTGTCTTTTCTCTTAGTTCACCCTTCATTATTATTAAATAATTCTATTTTATTATATACCCTATCTTTTTCTATAATTATTTTATCATGTATCATAATTTTTCTTTATAATATTGAAAATTTATTCTTCATATTGTTGGTGTGTAATATCATGAAACAACGACATACGATATTATCTATCCAAACATTGTATTCATCAAATGATACAGTACAATATAATGCATTATAAAATGATAAGCAGAAAAAGTCGCTTCTTCCTAAAAATATATTTTTGAAAATCATAATTAAAAAAAATACACTTAGAAATAACTTTTAAAAATTAGGTCAAACATTAATTACTGCTCAAATAATTAGCAAAAATTATTTATCAACAAAAATATTTTTTTTGAAAAATATTTTTAGAAAATATAATTTTAAAGTAGAGAGAAAAGAACTAATGAAAATAGAGAAGGAAATTGAAAAGAAAAAGAAGGATAAAAGGTGAGTTGAAAATAAAAAGAAATAATGAAAATGAAGAGTTTTGACGATACATAGCATCGTACACAGTGAGAAGGAAAGTATAGCGGATTTCTTTAGAGTGCTATGCGCTAAAATGCAAATACTATATATAGTGCGGTTATTTATCGCGCTATACTTTAACGGTCAAAATTAATATTAAAGTATAACGCCCTTTAAAAGAGGGTTATATATAAAAGGTTACTAATTTTTTTTCTACCTATTTCGGAACCAATTTCTTTTCCACAAATTGGTTCCGGACTCATAAAATGGGTGGACTACTAAGAAATCCTAAATATCTGCCAGATTTTGGATTGTATAATCATGAATTGATGACTTAACCAGGACAAAGGTTAGTCAAGAATTCTGTATGTGACTGTATTTAGATAAGAGAAATTTTCAGAAATGAATATTGTTTAGTGACTATTAATTTTCTATAGCTATCATATGCATAATTACTTTCCGTAGCTACTTTTCAGTTGTTATGGTAATGCATTCGAGTTACTGTATTCATGAATACAGTAGCAAAAATCGGCTAAAAGATAAGGCAGTCCAGCTATCAGCCCCAGAGGCGTATTCAAATTGAGGCACATGGGTTCACGTGAACCCATACTCCTCTCCCTAAACCATGTATAAGAATGTTATATTTCTTCTTAATTACTTAAATATATGTGTGTAAACCCATGTTCAAAGACTCTTATGGTACAATTATTATTGGGTGCACCTCTACAAGTGAAATTGGCGGTTCAAATCTCACTTTAAATGGTCCTTTTTCTGCATGGAGTGTGTGTGCTTATATATATATATATATATATATATATATATATATATATATATATATATATATATATATATATATATATATATATATATATATATATATATATATATATATATATATATATATATATACACAAAAATTACTAAAATTTAAAAATGAATATAATTTTAAACCTATAATTTCAAAAATATAGTGACTTGGTAATAGAATAAAGTTAAATTCGTCAAATGTAAATTCTAGATCAACCTTTCCACGACACTGCATCCATCCTCTTGAAATCCTGGTTCGCCTCTGATCAGCCGCTGTATTCACATGTATTCATACCATGTATTCATAAATACAACGTAATAATAGGTCTCTCAAGTTATGTAATAAACAAAAAGCTGCTAATTTAATGGGATACACTCCTAATATAACTCACCAAAATCAATTATAACACATAACATTATCAATCCAATTAATGAGAAGATTTATCAGATGCTAAATACCAAAAAACAGAGCATTCTTCAGAGTTTCAGCCCCTCTTTTTTTTTTTTTTTTTTTTTTTTTTTTTTTTTTTTTTTTTTTTTTTTTTTTTTTTTTTTTTTTTTTTTTTTTTTTTTTTTTTTTTTTTTTTTTTTTTTTTTTTTTTTTCTGATACAGTTCAAGTTTTTTTTCTAACATTGTTCGAGGTTCTGCTCGGAATTGATACAAGTATCTACAATAATATTTTGAAATTTGATTTTCTGTAATATGAATACATCATGTATTTATGCCGGATACTACCTGTAATAGTAACCTATTGCCTGCATATTTCAAAATAAACCTAGTGCTTGTCTTCTTTTGTATCTAACAGTTATGTTCAATGTATTCAAGTTTATTTTTGTATTCATAATATTTTATTTATTCCTAATACATGGTATTACTGCTTTATTGAGTATATTTCATTNGGGGGGGGGGGTTGATTTGTGTGGTGTCCAATATTTCGCGTACACAGATTATAGAAGGACCTGGTTCTTCTATGTGTTTCTAATACTACTTTTGCGAAATAACAAGTACAGAAATTAAAGAACACAAGCATTTTTACGTGAAAAACATCTGGCTCAAAAGGTGAAAAAGTCACGACCTACTTCCCAGTAGGATTTTTCCAAACTCTTCACTAAATCACTGAGCCAAAAACTGCATTTACAAAAATTCTTTTGTAAACCTAGGACTAACTCTAATCCCTTGTCACAAACAATCTCTAACTGTTGCGACAACTTCAAGTTAACTCTAACTTGAATACAGTGAGTACCTATTACAAATGCTTCTAGATAAAGCTGAAAGGTACAATATAAAACTACCTACTACAATTGAACTAGAATAAAAGACAGACACTTGGAACTAGTTCTTCTATCTGGTTCAAGTAGCTTCAGGTTTGCACACTTGAATCTCACACGAATTGCTTGCAAAATATCTTGCTATTTTGCTCTCAATTCACGTTTAACTTCTTCTTTTGTGCATGCCTGTACAATGAGAACATCCTGCATTATATAGAGTTAGTAGATAAAGAATTAACTAGAGTTCTAATGCTACTCTTCCTTGGTGGAAGAGTTCTAGTTAATCTCAACTCCTAAATACTTCCTTATCTTGGATAATGTTCTCTTTGAGTAAGGAGTTCTTCTCCTTATCATTTATGCAACCTTTTCGATCAAGAGGTATTTATTCTGCCAGATTACGTTTATCTCCTTCACATGCATCTCACGTGCTTGAATCTACCCTTATCTATGTATACCAGTGATGGATCTGGTTCATTCATGAGTCCCTTTGTCAATCTTCAAAACTATCCTTTACTTGGGCCAACAAATTCCCCCTTTTTGATGATGACAAACTCTGTGCTTCCATAAGCTTAGGGCCTGTTTCAACTTAACCCAACATCGACACAGTGTTAGAGCAATTTTCACTTATCATAAATAACCAGGTTCATTAAGTTATAAGCATCACTGTTCAGAGTGTAAAGCAACAACCATTTTCCCCCCTTTTTCATCATCGAAAAGTTGCATAAAAATGTGTGAATCCCAGATATTAAAACTTACTCATGGCCACTGGGTCTACTTCAAATGCATTCATGGATTAATCATCAACAATCAAACTAAGAATTCAAACTATCAAAGAAATATAGACAGCAAATTGGAGCAAAAACATCAAATTTCAGTGATAGAGAATATGATTCTTCCACAATCCACAAAAAGAAACAAATATATTGAAAAACATAAGCAAACAAGAAACTCCGAAATCTAGGTCACTGAAAGTTCCGGACAGGGCTAGGAAGTTAAGGTTTGAAAAAACCAGGGCTTGATTTTTGGCTTGGAGAAGGTGCAACATGTCTTGAAGAATTCCATCATTCTTCTCCTTTTCCTTTGCGATCTCAGTTCTGAGAGCATATCTCTCAGATTCTACCTCAGCCAAATGTGTCTTCAGCCTTGCTATCTCAGCATCCTTTGCCCCACTCTCCTGCACTAGGGCTCTGCCCTTTCTATTGAATGGTGTCCTTTTAGATGAACCAGGTTCATTGGGAGTGGAATGGACCTCATAATCACAAGAAAGCAGAGTGTTAATCCCAAAATGGTCTTTGCTTGTGGCCATCTCCTACTTCTTCATTGGCACCTTACAATGAGAAAAAACAGTAGTGAGAATGAAGCCATAAGGAATGGCATGGGTTTTGGAGCCGTTGATAACCCTATCCAGAAGCTGGATTATAAACCCATGCCAGTTGATCTGCCTCCCACTATACAGACATTCCATCAAAACCAAGTCCATAAAGTTGGCAATGTGCCTCCTTTCCTACCTAGACAGCACACACTTCTTGATGAATTCAAACAACACCTTGTGGGGGGGTTTCATTTCACTTTTGTATTCAGCCTTGGGCTCACTTTCTTCTTCATTATCACATAATTTCCTGGTGATGGTCAGGGAATTAGGAAGGGTGTCTAAGCTTGGCCATTTCAGCTTCGTATAATCATTATACCCTTCAGAAGATACACCTAGCATTTCACCCAGCTCCTTTGCATCAAAAGAAATTTGAACCCCTTTCACCAGGTTGGTGACTCTTCCATCCTTCACTTCAACATTGGATATGAACTCAATAATTTCATTCCTATCCAATCTTCCATCCATTTGAAGGACCATGTCCTTCCATCCTTGCACCTCTAGCTTTTCCAACAGCAGGACCATCCCTTCTTCCTCCTGATCCTTTAGGAGTCTACCCTTACAGATAGTTCTTTTTCCAAACTTGGCCAGCTTGTCCTTTTCATTGTCTGATTTATTCTCCTCTTCTCCACTCTATTCCTCTTCTTCAACAATCTTTACTTGTTTGGTTTTCACTACAGACCTGGTCCTTTTGTCCAGGGTAGATGGTTCAACAGGCTTGGATACAGATGTAGACTTCTTAGAATTCTTGTCTTTCTTGGGCTTGGGGGTATGAACCTCCCACCTCTGCAGTTGTCTTTTCACCTTGATGTACCAGGTCCATCTCATCCACATCAACAGCCTCAACAGGCTTTCCCACTTCTTCTTTCCCTTTGTACATCATTTTCTTCTTACTTTCTTGTAAAGCTTTCTGTAACTCCTCCTCACTTTGCTTCAGCTGACTCCTTGTGGCTCTTTCAGTAGTGTCAGAAGGAGCAGCCTTCCTTTTCTTGGTGGCTTTTGCTATGCCAGGGGTCTTTGTTTTAGGAGTTCTCTTCTTCTTGGGTTTATAACTGTCACCTACCTTTTTCAAAAGATCTGCTAGGGTTTCTTCAACAGATGAACCATCTGTATGCTTTCCAAGATTAACCAGCCCTTCAACGGCTTCTACAAATCCACTTTCCCCTGTTTTCTTTCCACTTTCTTCCACCTTTTCTGACTATGCTCCACAGATAGACATTCTACCAGTTTCAGAAGTGGGTGAAGAATCAACCACTCCTTTCCCTTTTTCCCTCTCATCACTTCGCACATCCTCACTCTTTTTTTCTTTTTCTCTTTTATTTTTACCTCCTCTCCTTCTAGACTCAGGCGTTTCCACATCCACACAGACCCAACCAATATAAACCTATTTTTTAAATTTTCGGCCAAATTAGAGATGACCTCAGTAGAAGGGTTTGGAACATATGTTACATGCTCAGAATCGGAAGACCCAGTTTCTTCCCCCTCAGTTGCATACTAGAAAGGGTCGTCAGAGTTTTGGGGTTATTAGGCTTGACTTGCTTGTAACTGTGCGTTTAATTTCCTTGAAAGAGCACCTCCAGCCACAGTTTTTTGAGCAAGTATTTTTACTCGTCTTCTCCTAGGTTGAGGGGTATTGGAATATGAGGAACATGGTGGGGGTGTACCATGGTTATCACCAGGGTTAGTCATTTTGTGCTTGATTCTGTAAGGAAGGAGATGGGTAGGTTGAATTTGGAAGAAGAGAGAAGAGAGAAATTTTGACGGTTTTAGGAATTATGAGAGAATGACAGGGATGATGATGGGTGATTTAAAGGGAGGGGGTAATTAATGAATAACGAAAGGTTTAGCAGCCAACTAGAAGTTTAATCAAACTGAAATTTCAGTTTTGAATAGACGGTTGAGGCTTCCCTAGAATCTAGGTGATTTAATTTGGTGAGGATTCTTTTGAACGGAACTGGTTCAATTTAATTAGATAAGTTTAAGAGATTTTTGGACTTAGGTAGGACTATTCTCATGATTCAAATATTAGTGTTTCAAATTATGCAGAGTGTAGAAAACATACCGTGTTGTCTAGATGAACCAGGTTTTTCACTGAGAATCCTCTTGAGCATGTCTCAATTTACCAAAATAGAGAAAATATCATTAGAGATTAGTGAATCGTTTTAAACATGGGACAAAAGTATACTATTTATAGTATGAGACTGAGTAAAAATTAATCTAGTTATTTTACACAAGTTCCAGATTTTCTAACCATTTTTTTTCATTCTTTTTCATTATACATTATGAACTGGTCCCATTAGGTGATCGTAATCATCCCTAGTTCTAACATGTTCCTTTCTAAGTGATCTCTACTTAGAGATTTTGTGAAGATGTCAGCTATTTGCTTATCAGTCGCACAAAATTCCAAAGTGATCATTCCATTTTCATAATTATCCCTCAAAAAGTGATGCCTAACATCTATGTGCTTGGTTCTCTTGTGATGAACCAGGTTCTTGGTCATACTAATTGCAATAGTGTTATCACAAAAAATAGGGATACACCCAACATCAATTCCAAAGTCCATTAATTGTTGTTTGATCCACAACAATTGAGCACAACATGAGACAACAACAATATACTCAGCTTCAGCAGTAGATAAAGCCACTGAATTTTGCTTTTTGGTGGCCCAAGATACAAGACATGAGCCAAGAAAGTGTGCCATACCTGAGGTGATCTTTCTACCCACAAGAAAACCTACATAATCAGCAACAACATATCCCACAAGATTTAAATTACTACCTTTTGGATACCAAAAACAAAGATTAGTGGTGCCTTTTAGATATCTCAAAATTCTCTTGACAACAGTCAAGTGAGACTCCTTTGGGTTTGCCTGAAATCTTGCACAAAGGCCTACACTGGAAACAATGTCAGGTCTACTAGCAGTGAGATACAACAATGAGCCAATTATTCCCCTATACAGCTTCTGATCAACAGATGAACATGGTTCATTTATATCCAACTTTGTAGCTGTTGCAATAGGAGTGTCATTTTCTTTGGAATCTTCCATTTTAAACCTTTTAAGCAACTCTTTTACATATTTATGTTGATGGATCATAGTTTCATAGTTCCATGTGAATTTTGTTTAATTTGTAAGCCTAAAAAGAAGTTAAGCTCACCCATCATGCTCATTTCAAATTCACTCCCCATTAGTTTAGCAAATTCTTTACTTAGCTTATCAGTAGTTGCTCCAAAGATTATATCATCAACATATATCTGAACTACCAAGAGATCTTTACCTTTTTCTTTTAAGAAAAAAATATTATCAATTTTACCTCTCTTGTAGTCATGCTCAAGCAGAAATATAGATAACCTTTCATACCATGCTCTTGGAGCCTGCTTGAGTCCATACAGTGCTTTGTCGAGTTTGTACACATGTTCAGGATTTTCCTTGCTTTCAAATCATGGAGATTGCTTGACAAACACTTCCTCCTTTAGATACCTATTTAGAAAGGCACTCTTGACATCCATCTGGTGAAGGGTGAATTCCATGTAAGCAACAAAGGCTATGAGGAGTCCTATGGATTCCAGCCTTACAACTGGAGCAAAAGTTTCATCATAGTCTATGCCTTCCTCCTGACTATATCCTTGAACCACCATTCTTGCTTGTTTCTTGTAACTTTTCCATCCTCATCAAGTTTGTTTCTGAAGACCCACTTAGTTCCATTTACTAATCTGTCCAAGGGTCTTGATACTAGATGCCAAACTTGACTCCTTTCAAATTGGTTGAGTTCATCTTGCATTGTATTTACCAGTCTGCATCCTGCAAAGCCTTAGTAATATTTTAAGGTTCAATAAGATATAAGAAATCATCAAAAGCATAGACATTCTTCAATAAAGATCTAGTTTTGATTCCAGAGATTGGATCAGTAGTTATGTTCTCAATGGGATGAGAACTTTGATATCTGTAAGGTTTAACAACCAACTGATTTCCCCTTGATGTTCCTTCAGTGTTTTGTTGTTGTGGAACAGGTTCAGGGGCAGGTTCCATTAAGGTTTGAGGATCATTTCCTCTTTGTTCTATTCCCCCTGTCATGTTGCCCGGGGTGGATGAACCTGTTCCATCACCTGTTCCTTCCTCCAGTGTAACTTCAGTCTGGGCTGTGGTTTTGTTTAAGTTTTTCACCAACCCAATTGCTTCATAATCATGTTCCTATCTCTCAGAAAGAATGTTAGTTTCATCAAAAACCACATTAACACTTGTCACGCCCCCTTTTTCTCGCGAATTCAGGTTTCGCCATTTTTTGCGACAACTCCTCTTTTTGGAATGGGTAAGGAATTGGAAGAGTCGCCACCTAACGGATTAAGGTGCATTAGGGCACCTAGAGCAATTAACTCATATAATCAGTTTACATCACCATAGATCAGGTAAGGGCTCAAATTACCCTGAGGGGAAGGTGTTAGGCACCCCTCGAGGTCCACAACGGTGGGCCCGACCGAACTTAAATTAAGCGAATTAGTCTAAAAAGGGAAGGAAAACAATTTGGACAAAAAAAATATTCAATTTATTTTTTTAACAAGAGTATTGGGGAGGGGGGGTCCTAAGTTTTTTTATCCTATAGGATCATCCCATGCAATACTTTGTAACTCCCTCAAGTCGGGGTGTTACTCATAGAATTAGCACACAGACTATCATCTCCTTACTACCTAATTACTATCTTTAAGTTCTTACCTAAGCGTTCTAGTAGATTCTAGCATGTTCCTTATGTGTGCACTACCCGTCCCTTGCCTATGTCCCTGGAGGTATTAGGACCTCTATTTTGGATAGTTCGATACCAACCTATGTTACTTAAAAGTATGAATTCTAAGTGACAAACAAAAACAAATAGGACTTTCAGATAAAGAACAAGTATGGGATCACATTGACTCCACACATAGACAGCAAAAGCACACAATTGAATCAACAAACTTTATTAACTTTGGGATCCTATATGCAGGATCTATATGTGAGAAAACAGAGTGTAGAGACAGTTTTTGTTAAGGCGAGCACTAAGACCTATTTGTTTGCTTGCTGATTTTATTCAGCATGAATCTGGGCACTTCAGGCAGTAATATGTCACACTTATAAACCCAAAATCATTATTAAGTCCTACAAATATATTGCCTAAGTGGTTGACACTAGTCATTGAATTCAGAATCGATCGACAGAATCTTATATGCATGATTTCTACAAACTTATTAATTATAGACCTATAGACATGATTTCTAAGTGTAGGACTAATTTTAACTTATAAAGACAAGTGTTATTCCTTTTTCAATCCTATAGGCATGCTTTCTAATTGCTGAATTGACTTAAACCTTATAGGCATGATTTCTAAATGTTGAAACTGGTTTTAGTCCTATAGACATGATATCTATTAACTAGATATGGGCAGAATTTAAACAAATTTCCAGGAAAGATAATTAGCTCAAATAACAAGGTCCTATAGACATGATTGCTAATGCACGTTTGTTGAAAACATGCATAGACCCGATGAACATGATTTCTAAGGTACATAATTAAATGAAATTCCTATAAGCAGGATCTCTAGTATGAAAATGTAAAATACAGGATCAAAATGATCGTGAAAGTCCTATAGGCAGGATTTCTAAACACAGTATGGTACTCACATACTTAATCAGCATAATTAAATCCTATAGGCAGGATTTCTATCCAGTTTTAACAAAAGATATAAGTAAAACTCCCCCATCTTAAATAAATATTCCCATATATGTTATTACAGAGTTATTACAGCCCAGAATATCAAATGAATTACATAATGGTAATAGTTATACTATAGGGAGCCTTCATAGGCCCAAATAAACCCGGGAACCAGGCCTTCCACCATAACAACAGCATAGTGATTCCTCCACAGTCCATTAGAAACAGGTTTCCAGTGTGTCAAAGTTCCCAAGGGCCTCAGGGACCCCGGGCAATGCTCACACCAGAACCACACATTCAGAAAGCAATTCATAAGAAATTGGAAAACCAGGCCCCAGTTTGTCAGAGTTCAGAGGAGTCTCATGTGGACCTAGGCAGTGATCACACTCGGGTGGTTGAGAACCTAAGGGAGTAGGAGTGGGGTTTTAAAATCAGTACATAAAAGGAAGTAGGGACAAGTTAAAAAAATAGTTTCCTTTCAGAAGAAAGAAAGTTTAGAACACAGAGTTGCAGGCAAAACCGCACCAAGAAGCAAACAAAGTTCATACTTAACACATAGTTCAAATAAGTTGAAGTCCAGTTAAGCTAAATACTCATGCTAATACTTAAGACAATCATGGCTTAATCACATAAATAATTAGGCAGAAATAGTTAAAATGGCTAGATACATGAATTAAGCAGACAAGGCATATGGGTTAAGCAACAAACTAATTGATTACATGTTTATAGTACCTTGAGGAATGAAAAGTTCATAACAGGTGTAAGATTAGTGCACGAAACAAATTAAACCTTAGGCTAAATTATGAGAGGATTCTTATTATTCAAAACAACTTAATCCTAAATTAACAGTGTTACTAAATGGAATCATGGAATCATGTAAAGGACAGAATCATACTGGGAATTAAAGCACGCTAGTCGAGCAAAGCATATAAATGAAATTACAAAGGGTTCAGGCATACCGGTTAAGTGAGAAAGCAAGTTAATATTCCACAACAGTTAAACTCCAGAACCACTTGGCCTTGGCTTTCAGCCGGCCAAAACTAGAGACACTTAGCAAAAAAATCCAAATAAGAGAGCCTAAGTTTTTAGTGAGAATCTGAGAGTTCGAGTCTGTCGAAGGGGAGAGGGAGAATGGGTTTAAATAGCACTGAATTAAGATGACAAATAAGGTAATAAGTCCATCATACATAATTAAGGAATGGAAATAATTCTAGAATCAATTGAAGTCAGTTTCAATCAATTAGCATAACATAACAGCGTATAATCAGGCAGGCACTACTTAGATTAAGGAAAGTATTACATAGAATCAATCAACAGTCAAATTCCAGATCAAATAAGGTGAGGAAATAATGAGAACAGGGTAAATCGAACAAAATAAGGAAATATCAGTACCATACAAAAAAGAAAGACTAAAATCTTAGTAAAAGATTTCAAAACCCTAATTTTTGGGGTAAACCATAAAATTAGCGGAGAAAACAAGGGTAAAATTCACATGTTTCGTGGAATGAACATAGACGGGAACATATTCACATAAGCAAACACATCGGGTCCTAAATAAAAGGTTCGAAACCCTAATTTAAGGGTAAGCCATAAAAATCGATAAAGTCAGAAGTGAAGGATTAAATGTTTTAGTAAAAAAAAAAGAATATAGACGAAGGATTATTAAAGAAAAACATAAGATTGAACCAAATCTGGTCCGATTAAAGAGGGTTAAAACCCTAGTTTTAGGTAAGTAAAAGATTTAACGAAAAATAGGCCGATTGAGGAGTAATAGAGTGAATATAGACGAAGAATAACATTAAAACAAACTAAAATCGAACTAAATCTGGTTCAAATCAAAGATTTGAAAACCCTAACTGAAAGATACGAAAATATTCGTACTCACAGAGGTTAGGGTGAACACAAACGGAAATAACCAACAAATAAGAGATTCTGAACCAGATTTGGTTCGAATCTCTCAAGATCTGCTTGCCTTTTGAGGCGAGCAAGTTAAGTAACACCAAAGATGAGTATCCGGTAAAGAAATAGGACCAAATAAGGTAAAGAATCGCTAAATGATTCCATTTTTGGGCAGGAATCAAGGGGAAATGGGGTGATGGCGCTAGAGCTTGAGAAGGGAAAGGGGGGAAGGAGATAAGAGGAGTGTTTAGTGACGGCGGGTAGATGAGAAATGAATAGGGTTAGGGTAGTTGGTATAATTAAAAGGGTGGGGTGATTGTGAGTCGTTGATCTTCAGAGATCAACGACTGGGATCTTAAAGGGGATTGGGTCAGGGTTTTAAACGAGTATGGGTCTAGGTTTGATGGGTATGGATATTGGATATGGGGGTATTGGGCTGGGGTAATGGGTAGGCTAGGTCCGAAATTAATTTAAGAAAAGCGACTATATTCTTTTTTTTTACTAAAACATTTAATTCTTCACTTCTGACTTTATAGATTTTTATGGCTTACCCTTAAATTAATTTAAAATAATTACTTAGCATTAAAAATATAAAAAGTCACCTTTCTGTGTTAATAAGGTAATTGTGCATATATGTGGCTGTCATTGCGAAATATTACAATTATAACCTAAAGATTTAAATATAATTATATATATAAAATATTTAAAGCTTAATATGAATATAAATGACAAAAATTAATAAAATCATTATAAATTATTTGTGATGCAATTAATAATTGTTTATATAATAGAAATGCAGGAATAAATTGATTAAAATCTTTTTAAAATTACAGAAAATTATGGAAAAATACCTGTTGATGGTCATGTACTATTTTGAAAGGTTATATATATTTACAAAATATATATGGGAAAAACTGGGTATCAACAGCTGCCCCTCTTTACTCGGGAAGGATGAAAGAGTTGTTGGGTAAAGACATGATGACCAATTTTGACCGAACATGGTGATTTGAAAGATATAGGCCGCACTCCGGCTTCCGAGCTGCCTACATTTCCCTGGTTTTACAGGAATCCGGCCGTGTGTAGTTCCGGATCCAATGATGGAATAAACCGATGGAGTCATCACAAGAACGGACAAAGGTTCCGAGTAGGATTACTTGGGATTGAAATGGTTATGGTGAACGATCAGGTTTGGAATAATTTGAAGGAACTGGAGCGGGATTGCTTCTGTTGCGATAACGGTTTACTCACTGGGTTACCTGCAAATCTACAAAAGTATACTGCGAGCACATATGTATAAATTATTGCGTAAATTTAAATGTGATGCAAATTCCCTTCGGACTGTGAAGATTGTCTTTGGACGGTGAGGATGACGTCTTTAGACCATGATCCCGGGCCATGAGTTGTGTGGTAAGGGATTCACAGGACATGAAATGATGTTCTCGGGCCATGAAGATGGTGCCTCTGAACCATGACGCCTTCGAATAATGATGTGCAAGTTTGAGAGATCCTCAGGCCATGTCATGATGTCTTCCGGCTATGAGGATGATGCCTTTAGACTATGACGCCTTCGGACAAGTTGGATATATTTCGACCCATGAGGTGCAGAGACATGATGCTAGAAGCAACAAGACATAGCTTAGTCTTGTGTGAAGTTGAGGGCAGAGCTTAGCCTGAGAGAGGAAATTAATGCAAGAGAGACAAGGCTTGGCCTCATGCTGGGATTTGAGACAGGGCTTAGTCTCATGCAAAGAGAAGCCAGTTCTTAGCCTTATGCAAATAGAGGGGCAGGGCTTAGCTCATGCAAGTGATTTGAGACAGGTTTAGTCTCATGCAAAGAGAAGGCAATGCTTAGCCTTATGCAAATAAAGAGGCAGGCTTAGCCTCATGCAAGTGATTTGAGACAGGGCTTAGTTTCATGTAAAGAGAAGGTAGTGCTTAGCCTTATGCAAATAGAGAGGCGGGGATTAGCCTCATTTAAGTGATTTGAGACAGGGCTTACTCTCATGCAAAGAGAAGACAATGCTTAGCCTTATGCAAATAGAGAGGCAGGGCTTAGCCTCATGAAAGTGATTTGAGACAGGGCTTAGTCTCATGCAAAGAGAAGGCATGGCTTAGCCTTATGCAAATGGGAGGCAGTGCTTAGCCTCATGTGAGAGTTGAGACATAGCTTAGTCTCATGCAAGTGTAAGAGTAAGAGTGAAGTAATCTTAGCTGACAATGTGTTTAGTGAATAGCGATTGTGGTGTCGCGACGGTGCTTATTATGATGATATAGTCCTGCATCCAAAGAAAATTGTGACTTTTGTGGGGGGAGGTTGGTTCGTGTATTTTCTTGCTCGATTTGCTCCGTTCTGTCTCAATCCTGCTCAAGTTATTAGGGGTAGCATTTGGCTAAAAGTAAAGTTTCTTTTCAAAACATGCATGTATAGTTTTCAAAGACATAGTAATATGTAGTTTAGAAATTAGATAGATGAACCGGTAACTGTGACATTATTAGTGACATTGCGACTTTTACTCAAAATTCTACCCCAGTTAACTGGATCACCTTTCTAACTGTTCCGTATGTTGCGGTTGGCTGAACTTGCTTCGGAATTTTGAGGGTCCTCCTCAATATTCTGCCCCAGTTTCTGATTGTGGGGAAAATGGAAATTTTATTGAATTGTGACCGAACCCACAGAGCTGCCTACGTATCCCCTCTTAAACGGGAATCAGGTCGAGCGTAGTTCAATTTACATCATATGAAGAAACCTAAAATGGTTTACACATAGTATCTTTTGACTGCATCTGAATTGATAGGCTTCGACCAGATTTCTCCGTCCATCTCTGTGAGTATGAGCGCTCCTCCTGTCAATACTCTATGAACCATGTAAGGACCTTTCCAGTTGGGAGAGAATTTACCTTTTGCTTCATCTTGATGTGGAAAGATCCATTTCAACACCATCTGCCCCGGTGTGAACTGTCTTGGCTTGACCCTTTTGTTGAAAGCCCTGGACATTCTATTCTGATAAAGCTAACCGTGACATACTGCATTCATCCTCTTTCCGTCTATGAGGGCTAGTTTCTCATAGCGGCTCCTTATCCATTTTGCGTCACTGAGTTCGGCTTCTTGTATGATTCTTAAAGAAGGAATTTCTACCTCGGCGGGAATGACAACTTCGGTACCATAAACCAGCAGATAAAGAGTTGCTCCGATTGATGTGCAGACAGTGGTACGATATCCCAGTAAGGCGAATGGTAATTTCTCATTCCATTGCTTGTGATTCTCTACCATTTTCCTTAGTATCTTTTTGATGTTTTTGTTGGTGGCTTCCACGACTTCATTCATTTGAGACCTGTATGCCGTGGAATTCTTGTGCTTGATTTTGAAAGTTTCACACTGGTTTTCATTAGATCGCTATTGAGATTGGAAGGATTATTAGTGATGATGTACTCTGGAACCCCAAATCGACAAATAATTCGGTCTCGAACAAAATCTGCAATGACCTTCTTGGTCATATCTTTGTAAGATGCAGCTTCAACCCATTTAGTGAAGTAGTCGATAGCCACTAAAATGAACCGGTGCCCATTTGAAGCGGTGGGCTCGACTGGGCGGAGGATATCCATTCCCCAGGCAGCAAAAGGCTAAGGTGAGCTTGTTTCATTAAGCTCATTTGGCGGTACCCGTATCATGTCCGCATGTATCTGCCATTGGTATCATTTCTGAACATACCAGATGCAGTCTGTCTCCATGGTCATCCAAAGTATCCTGCTCTGAGTATCTTTTTGGCCAAGACAAAGTCGTTCATATGTGGACCGTAGGTTCGGCATGTATCTCCTCGAGCAATTTGGAAGCCTCTTTTTCATCAACGCACCTTAACAGTCCTAGATTTGGAGTTCTTCTGTACAGGGTTCCTCCGCTGTGGAAGAAATGATTGGACAAACTTCGAAGTGTGCGTTTCTGAGTATGGTTTTCATGCTCCAGGTATTCTCCTTTTGCCAAGTACTCTTTGATGTTGTGGATTAATGGATTTCCGTCTGTTTCTTCTTCAACATGAGCACAATATGCCCGCTGATTATGGATCCTCACCAGAATAAGATCGATGAAATTCTTGTCTGGATGTTGTATCATTGATGACAATATGGCCAATGCGTCTGCGAATTCATTCTGAATTCTAGGGACATGCCGAAATTCTATCTTTGTGAACCTCTTCTTCATTTCTTGTACATGATGCAGATATGGTAGTATTTTTGAATTCTTGGTAGCCCACTCTCCTTGAACTTGATGTAACAGCAGGTCTGAATCGCCGATCATTAGCAGTTCCTGAATATTCATATCAACAGCCAGGTTGAGCCCCAATATGCAAGCTTTATATTCCGCCATGTTGTTAGTACATGGGAATATGAGTTTTGCAGACACTGGATAATGCTGAACGGTTTCTGATACCAAGAAGACTCTGATACCTACTCCTTTGAAATTCGTGGCTCCATCAAAAAACAATCTCCAACCGTCATAGGCTTCAGCAATGTCTTCTCCTACGAATGACACCTCTTCGTCAGGAAAATACATTTTTAGGGGTTCGTATTCTCCTCCCACAGGATTTTCAACAAGATGATCTGTTAATGCCTGCCCCTTGACTACCTTCTAAGTTACATAGATGATGTCGAACTCACTCAGCAAGATTTTCTACTTGGCCAGCTTCCTAGTAGGCATGGGTTTCTGAAAGATGTACTTTAGGGGATCCATCCTTGATATGAGATATGTAGTATAGGCACAGAAGTAATGCCTTAGCTTCTGAGCTATCCAGGTTAGAGAGCAGCAAGTGCGTTCTAGCAAAGAGTATCGTGCTTCATATGGAGTGAACTTCTTACTCAAGTAATATATGGCCTTCCCTTTCTTCCCGTCTCGTCATGTTGTCCCGGAACACAACCGAAAGTTCCATCTAACACTGCAAGGTAGAGTAATAGGGGTCTACAGGCTCTGGCGGGACTAAGACTGGCAGTGTGTACAGATATTCCTTGATTTTTTCAAAAGCCTTTTGACAATCCTCGGTCCAACTGGTTGCGGCATCCTTCTTCAGCATTTTGAAAATCGGCTCACATAGTACTGTGGACTCTATGAAATGACTGATGTAGTTGAGGCGTCCCAAGAAACTCATCACATCATTCTTGTTCTTTGGTCGTGGTAATTCCTGGATGGATTTGACCTTTGACAGATCAAACTATATTCCTCGGCGACTGACAATGAATCCCAACAATTTTCCGGCAGGAACCCTGAATGCACACTTTATGAGATTTAACTTTAGATTGTACTTCTAGAGCCGGTCAAAGAATTTCCTCAAATCTGCTATGTGATCTGTAGCTTCTTGGATTTGATGATGATGTCGTCAACATATACCTCTATTTCTTTATGTATCATATCATGGAAGATCGTTGTCATAGCCCTCATGTAGGTGGTCCCAGCATTCTTTAGACCGAATGTCATCATTTTGTAACAATACACTCCCCATGGTGTAATGAAGGTTGTTTTCTCTATGTCTTCTTCGTCCATCCATATCTGATGATAACCTGCGAAGCAATCTACAAAGGACTGGAGTTCATGTTTGGCGCAATTGTCAATCAGAATGTGTATATATGGCAGCGGGAAATCATCTGTGGGACTTGCTCTGTTTAGATCCCGAAAATCAACACAGACTCTGACCTTCCCATCATTCTTCAGAATTGGTACAATGTTGGCCAGCCAAGTTGGGTATTTAACTACCCTGAGAACCTTGGCTTTGATATGCTTGGTAATTTCTTCCTTGATTTTTAGGCTCATGTGTGGCTTGAATTTCCTGAGTTTCTGCTTCACTGGCGGACACATTGGATTTGTAGGTAACTTGTGAGCCACTATGGATGTGCTCAACCCTGTCATATCGTCATATGACCATGCAAATATATCCTCATATTCTTTCAGGAAGCGAGTGTATTCTTCATTTTCTATAGGTGATAGATAGATGCTTATGCGAGTTTCTTTGACGGTATTGGAATCTCCCAAGTTGACTATCTCTATCTCGTCCAGGTTGGACTTGGGCTTTTTCTCAAAATTTTCCACTTCTCTGACAATTTCATCAGGTATTATATCCTCTTCTTCTAGTTCTTTTGAATCAATGTCCTTCTGTTGCGTTCTCTTATTACATGTCACAGTTGTTGGTTCATCAAGATAAGAAATAGTAATGCTGTATGGATGAAGATATGAAAGAAAATAACCATTTAAAATGTCAAACAAACTGATTTTAAACTCAAATAGTGTTTTCGAAATGGAACACTGAAAAATATTATTTAAAACAAAATGCAAAAGAGGGAATCATTTTCAAAAATAAACAATGCTATCAGCCTTGCTACCCGGGGACTCGTCGGGCCCTTGATGGTTTAGCAGTTCAGTTCTTGAGAAATGTTCCCTTCTTCACTTCCTGAATAGTAGGGCCTTCTTCCTCATCCTCCTCGACTATCACACAACAATCCATATCATCGTCTTCCAAGAACAAATTCCTCAATGCTGCCAAGGCTTCTTCTTCCTCTGATCCCCATATTAGATTAGCCTGATGGAAGGTCTGATTCAGGTGCAGTACAAGTTGCTCAAGAGGGTAGTATGGACCACACCATGGTGGTGACCAATTCCGATATTCCTACCAGGTGTACTGATATCCAAGCCCGAAGGTTTTACCATGATGCTTCAGCTGTACTGGTTTGGAGATACCTTGAAGATTTTTACCAAGCCCCTTACCAGGTTCATACCCTTTCCATGCCAACATGCTTTCTATCTTGCTACTCTACCACTTATCCTTCTCGATTGCGTTAACACACTCGATGCGATGGTAGGTTTCTCCACCTAACTTCCTTCTATTTTCTATCACCGAAACACTCTGACTGATGTAAATGGGGTTGCTCCCATCTCCATGATGATCACTTTTTGAGGATTCTATTCAAATATTACCGTTTGGTGCAAAGTAGACCCGACATCACCAGCGGCATGTATCCAAGGCCGTCCTAGTAGCAGATTGTAGGAGGCAGATATGTCTAGTACCTGGAATTCAATATCAAACCAGGTAGGATGCATCTGCAAGCACAAATTAGTTTCTCCGATTATGGCCCTTTGAGACCCATCGAACTCCTTCACATTCATAGTCCCTACTCGTATTTCATGTAGACCATTTCCCAACCTCTTCAAAGTTTTCAGCAGACAGATGTTGAGGTTGGACCCTCCGTCTATTAGAACTCTGGAAATGAACTTATCTTCACATTGCACTGTGATGTGTAGTGCCCTGTTGTGGCTTAACCCTTCAGAGGAAAACTCGTCTTCATGAAATGTAATATTATGGCTTTCCAGCACTTGTCCCACCATATTGGCCATTTCTCCACTAGTAATTTTGTTGGGCACATATGCTTCATTCAATACCTCCATCAGAGCATTCTTGTGTGCTTCAAAATTTTACAGTAATGACAAGATGGATATATGGGCGGGAGTCTTATTCAGATGATCAACAACATAATACTCCCTTGCTTGTACTTTCCTCCAAAGGTTATCTGGACCAGTCTCAATGACGGGTTGTTTATTGGAAGCTTTCTTACTTGTCTCTCCCAAATACTCAAGTGTGTAATTCTGCCCGTTCTAGTCATTGCTTGTGTAGCGCCGGACTCTTCCGTCTTTGCCTTTCCCTTTCTCCTAGACTCGGAAACATAATCCCAAGGTACAACGTTGGAACTGAAGGGTGGTGTGGATGCCACCGTCACAGTGAAAGGTGTGTCTACTTCAAATAGTGTGGGTATTGTGAACATCCAATTTTTGCCCCGCATGGAAATTACTCCTAACAAATAATCAAAAAATAACTTTTAACGAATTTTAGGAACTTTTCTTTATTTAGTTGTATGTCATGCATATTTAATACTTCAAAATTACAGAAAAATCGTAAAAATTCTCACATTTTGATTTCATGCTATTTTAGGTTCAATTTGCATTTTTAGGAATTAATTACTTGTCAAGTTGTAGAATTAATACATTAAAATTACAACAAAAATACTTTAGTAATTTCATATGCATTTTTAGTTAAATTAATTTAGTTAGTTGTGAGAACCAAAACGTAAGTAGTTCAATTTTGCAAATTAAGTTTGATTTAGGAAATTTGAATGACCACGTTTGAAAATATATTGATTTGATTTATTGAAGGAAAATGGGTGCTTTGTTTTCTTAAAAAATCGGATGGCCCAGTTTTGCATGACCCAAAATTTTCCTAACCCATCTCCCTTACCAGCCAACTCTCAAACCTGGCCTAGTCCCCCCCCCCCCCC
>MDKJ01116893.1:0-15131 GCA_005239525.1 Nicotiana knightiana | reverse complement strand
AAAAAATCCGGGTGGCGACTCTGAAAACTAAGATAAATCCCAAAACCTGAATAATGTCACTTTTATTGGAAAAACTCCCATATCCAGCCCTGTGTCGGAAAAAGGAGGTGCGACAGAGGGTAGATCTTAGCCCGAAAGAGAAGCGACGTAAATAATGCTTGAGAGACAACGCTTAGTCTCGGTGAAAAGCAAATTGGAGGCAAAGCTTAGCCTCATGCAAGTATGGAGACAGAGCTTAGTCTCGTGGGGAGATGTGGAAGGCAAAGATTAGCCTTATGCAGAATGAAGGCAGAGATTAGCCTTATGGAAGAGAAGGCAGAGATTAGCCTTATGAAAATGGAGGTAGAGCTTAACCTCATGCAGATAGAAAGTCAACGGTTAGCCTTATGCAGATGGAGGTAGAGCTTAACCTCATGCAGATAGAAAGTCAACGGTTAGCCTTATGCAGATGGAGGTAGAGCTTAACCTCATGCAGATAGGAAGGCAGCGGTTAGCCTTATGCAAATGGGAGGTAGGGCTTAACCTCGTGCAAAAATGGAGACAGAGCTTAGTCTCATGCAAATGAAGGCAGAGCTTAGCCTTACGCAGACGAAAGACAGATGATTAGCCTTACGCAAATGGGAGGTAGGGCTTAACCTCGTGCAAAAATGGAGACAGAGCTTAGTCTCATGCAAATGAAGGCAGAGCTTAGCCTTACGCAGACGAAAGACAGATGATTAGCCTTACGCAAATGGGAGGTAGAGCTTAATCTCATGCAAAAATGGAGACAAATCTTAGTCTCATGCAAATGAAGGTAGAGCTTAGCCTTATGCAGACGGAAGGCAGATGATTAGCCTTATGCAAATAGGATCAAACAGCAAATGCTAGTAGAATTTCTTAGTTGGTAATAGGTTGTGGCATAGCGATTGTTGCGAGAATTGTGACTATGGAGCATGTTCGCTCTTTTATGCTAATAGTAAACTTTGCATTTGCGATTGTGTTGAAGTTTGTGCCTATTTGTTTTTTTACTCCTGCATCCAAAGAAAAATTGTGAGATCTGTAGGTGGGGAAGGTTGGTTCGTATCTCCGCTGGCTTTACTTGCTTCGCTCTGCTTGGTCTGATGATTTTATTTGTGTCATCAGGGTAGCGTTTGGCTAAATATAGCTATATTTTGAAAATGTATGCATGATTTTGCAAACACATAGTATAAAATATGTTTTAAGAAATTTAAATGAACCGACGACCGTGACATGGTTCAAGACATTGCAACCACTCATTCTACGGAATTTTGAGGGTCCTCCTCAAAATTCTGCCCCAGTTAGATGGTTGACGATTATGACCGTTGTACAAGCTGCGATTGGCTGAACTTGCTTCGGAATTTTGAGGGTCCTCCTCAAAATTCTGCCCCCAGTTTCCTATTGCGGGGGAAATGAAAATTTTATTGAATTATGACCGAACTCATAGGGCTGCCTACGTATCCCCTCTTAAACGGGAATCATGTCAGGCGTAGTTCAATTTACATAATTGAAGAAAAGCATAGAAAGTTACACATAATATCGTTTGACTGCATCTGAATTGATTGGCTTAGGCAAAACTTCTCCGTCCATTTCTGCAAGTATGAGATCTCCTCCTGTCAATACTCGGTGAACCATATACAGACCTTGCCAGTTGGGAGAAAATTTCCCTTTGGCTTCTTCTTGATGTGGAAAAATCTTCTTTAACACAGCTGCCCCGGTGTGAACTGTCTTGGCTTGACTCTCTTGTTGAAGGATCTGGACATTCTATTCTGATAAAATTGACCATGACATACTGCATTCACCATTTTCCCATATATGAGGGCCAACTGCTCGTAGCGGCCTTTTATCCATTTTGTGTCGTTGAGCTCAGGTTCTTGTATGATTCTTAAGGAATGGATCTCTACTTCGGCAGGGATAACAACTTTCGTACCATAAACCAGTAAATAAGGAGTTGCCCTGATTGATGTGCGGACTGTGGTGCGGTATCCCAGTAAGACGAATGATAATTTTTCATGCCACTATTTGTGCTTTTCTATCATCTTTCTCAATATCTTTTTGATGTTCTTGTTGGCGGCTTCCACAACTTCATTCATCTGTGGTCTATAGGCTGTGGAGTTCTTGTGCTTGATTTTGAAAGTCTCGTACATGGCTTTCATCAGATCACTGTTGAGATTGAAGCCGTTGTCGGTGATGATTGACTCTGGAACCCCGAACCAACAAATGATATGGTCACGGACAAAGTCTGCACG
Organism: Nicotiana knightiana; assembly: GCA_005239525.1. Classification (NCBI taxonomy): domain Eukaryota; kingdom Viridiplantae; phylum Streptophyta; class Magnoliopsida; order Solanales; family Solanaceae; genus Nicotiana; species Nicotiana knightiana. Next base: position 12,885 of record MDKJ01116893.1, on the reverse strand, counting down.
ACTTTCTTAGTCAATGCTTTGTATGATGCCGCTTGGACCCATTTGGTGAAGTAATCAATAGTTACTAGGATGAACCTGTGTCCATTTGAGGTTGTGGGCTCGATTGGTCCAATAAGGTCCATTCCCCAGGCGACGAACGACCAAGGTGAGCTTGTTGCATTGAGCTCATTTGGGGGTACCTTTATCATATCTGCATTTACCTGACATTGATAGCATTTCCGGACATATTGGATGCAGTCTGTTTCCATGGTCATCCAGAAGTAATCGACTCTGAGTATTTTCTTTTCTAAGACAAAACCATTCATGTGTGAGACACAGGTCCCAGCATGTATCTCTTCAAGTAGTCTGGAGGCTTCCTTTGCATTGACACATCTTAATAATCCCAATTCAGGAGTCCTTTTGTACAGGTTTCCTCCGCTGAGAAAGAGATTGTTGGAAAATCTCCGGAGCGTGCGTTTCTGAGTGTGATTTGCAAGCTCTGGGTACTCTCCATTTGATAAATATTCCTTGATGTCGTGGAACCATGGTCTCCCATCTTCTTCTTCTTCAATGTGGGCACAATATGTCGGTTGGCAATGGATCTCTACTGGAATAGGATTAATGAAGTTCATATCCGGGTGTTGTATCATGGATGATAGAGTGGCCAATGCATCGGCAAACTCGTTCTGAATTCTATGGACGTGTCGAAATTCTGTCTTTGTGAACCTTTTCCTCAATTCCTGCACATGGTGCAGATATGGCAATATCTTGGAATTCTTGGTAGCCCATTCTCCTTGTACTTGGTGTATTAGCAGATCTGAGTCACCAATTACTAGCAACTCCTGGATACTCATGTCAATGGCCATATTAAGCCCTAAGATGTAGGCCTCATATTCTGCCATATTGTTGGTACAGGGAAATCTGAGTTTGGCAGATACCGGGTAGTGTTGACTTGTTTCCGATATCAGGACAATTGCAATGCCGACTCCTTTAAAATTGGCTGCTCCGTCGAAGAACATTCTCCACCCGTCATAGGATTCTGCAATGTCTTCCCCTATGAATGACACTTCTTCATCGGGAAAATACGTTTTCAGGGGTTCGTATTCTCCTCCCACGGGGTTCTCGGCAAGATGAACTGCCAGTGCTTGACCCTTAACCGCTTTCTGAATCACATAGACAATGTCGAACTCACTAAACAGGATTTTCCATTTGGCCATTTTGCCAGTGGGCATGGGCTTCTAAAAGATATATTTCAAGGGATCCATCATTGATATGAGATATGTTGTGTAGGCACAGATGTAATGCCTCAGCTTCTGGGCTACCCAGGTTAGAGCACAACAGGTACATTCCAGTAGAGAATATTGTTCCTCATGTTGAGTGAACTTATTACTCAGATAATAAATAACTTGTTCCTTTATTTCTGTCTCGTCGTGCTGCCCCAAAACGTAGCCAAAAGCTCCATCTAATACCGCAAGTTAGAGTAGCAAGGGTCTACCTGGCTCTAGCGGGACCAAGACTGGTTATGTTGACAAGTATTCCTTGATTCTGTCGAAATATTTCTGACAATCATCGGTCCATTCGGTCGCAACATCTTTCTTCAGCATCTTGAAGATTGGTTCACATATAACCGTGGATTGGGCTATGAATCGACTGGTGTAGTTAAGGCGTCCTAGGAAAATCATCACATCTTTCTTGTTCTTTGGCGGTGGCAATTCTTGGATGGTTTTGACCTCTGATGGATCCAGTTCTATTCCTCGGCGGCTGACGATGAACCCAAGCAATTTCCCAGCAAGAACTCTGAACGCACACTTTGCGGGGTTTAACTTCAAGTTGTACCTTTTCAGCCTGTCAAAAAAATTTCTCAAATCTGTTGTATGGTCAGTGGCTCTCTTGGACTTGATGATGATGTCATCCACATATACCTCAATCTCTTTATGTATCATATCATGGAAGATAGTGGTCATAACTCTCATATAGGTGGCACAAGCATTCTTTAAGCTGAATGACATCATCTTATAACAGTAGACCCCCCACGGCGTAATGAAAGTTGTTTTCTCATCGTCTCCCTCGTCCATCCAAATCTGGTGGTAACCAGCAAAACAATCCATGAACAATTGAAGTTCATGCTTTGCACAATTATCAATCAATATGTGTATGTTCGGGAGAGGAAAATCATCCTTCGGACTAGCCCAATTGAGATCCCGGTAATCCACACAAACCCTGACTTTTCCATCTTTCTTAGGCACTGGCACGATGTTGGATAACCATGTCGGATATTCAACTGCCCTTAGAACCTTGGCGTTGATTTGCTTGGTAACTTCCTCTTTGATTTTCAGACTCATATCAGGCTTGAATTTTCTGAGCTTTTGCTTTACCGGCGGGCACATTGGATTGGTTGGTAACTTGTGAGCCACAATGGATGTAATTAGACCAGTCATGTCATCGTACGACCATGCAAATATGTCTTCATACTCTTTCAAGAATTTTGTGTATTCCACTTTCTCTGATGGCGATAGATGAATGCCGATGCGAGTTTCCCTGACAGTTTCTGAATCTCCGAGGTTGACTATCTCGGTTTCGTCCAGATTGGACGTAGGTATATTTTCAAAATCCTCAACTTCTCTGATAATTTCATCAGGTATGGTATCTTCTTCCTCTGAATCACCGTCCTTTTGTTGCGTTGTCTCATTGCATGTCACAACCATTGGTTCATCAAGACAGGAAATAGTAATGTTGTAAGATAAAATAATGAGAGAAAATGATAATAAATGAATACACATTCGTTGAAACATAAAAGTGATTTTCGAATGTTTTTGGTACACTTGAGATTTTATTGGAAAATGTAAAAAAAATGGAAATGCGAAAAGGAAACCATTAGCAAAAATGAAATAAACAATGCTTGTTCAACCTTGCTACCCCGGGACTCGTCGGGCCCTGGATGGTCCGACAGTCCAATTCTTGAGGAATGATCCCTTACTCACAGCTTGGATGGTAGGGTCTTCCTCCTCCTCCTCCTCCTCCTCCTCAACAATAACACAACAGTCTATGTCACCATCTTCCAATGATAGATACTTCAAAGCTGCTAGAGTTTTTTCTTCTTCTGAACCCCATATGATATCAGCTTGATGGAAAGTCTGCTCCAAATGTGGTATAGATTGTTCCAATGGATAGTAGGGACCACGCCATGGTGGCGACCAATCTTCGTACTCCTGCCAAGTGTATTTGTATCCCAGCCCAAAAGTGGTGCTATGATGCTTCAACTGTATTGGTTTGGAAATCCCCTGAAGATTTTTCCCGAGTCCTCTGCCAGGATCGTATCCACTCCGTTCAGTATGCTTTCGATATTACTGTCCCACCATTTCTCTGCATCCACTGCATTGACCCGTTCAATATGGTGGTAGGTTTCTCCACCCAGCCTTCTTCTACCTTCAATCACCGGGATGGTCTGGCGACCATAGATAGGATTGCTTTTGTCTCCATGGATGATCACTTCCTGGTGGTTCCATTCAAATTTTACCACCTGATGCAGGGTTGATGCTACAACCCCGGCGGCATGTATCCATGGGCGTCCCAACAATAGATTATAGGATGACGATATGTTTATCAACTGAAATTCAATTTCGAACCATGTAGGTCCCATTTGCAGACAAAGACTGATTTCGTCGATGGTAGACCTCTGAGAACCGTCGAAAGCCTTTACATTCATAGATCCTTCTTTGATCTCGTGTAGTCCCTTGCCCAATTTCTTGAGTGTTGTAACCGGACAAATGTTGAGGCTGGATCCACCGTCGATCAGAATCCTAGTGATGAAGTAGTCCTCATATTGCACAGTGATGTGTAGTGCTTTGTTATGACTTATCCCTTCAGGCGGCAGCTCGTCCTCGTGGAAAGTGATCTTGTGACTTTCCAGTATTTGACCTACCATATTGTCCATTTCTCAACTAGTTATGTTATTTGGCACATATGCTTCATTCAACACTTTCATCAAAGCATTCCTGTGTGTCTATAAATTCTACAGCAATGACAGAATGGATATCTGGGCCCGAGTTTTGTTCAGCTGATCGATGACTGAGTATTCCCTGGCCTGCACCTTCCTCCAAAGATCATCTGGGCCTGTCTCAATGACGGGTGGCCTGTTGGAAGCATTTTTACTAGACTCTGCCAGGTGTTCAGGTGTATAGACCTTGCATGTCCTTGTCATCCCATGTGCAACACCAGCTTCTTCTATCTTGACTTTACCTTTCCTTCTTGCTTCATCCGTGTAATCATAAGGTACAACCTTGTCTTTGAAAGGTGGCGTGGTTGACACTGTCACTGTGATTGGTGCAACTACTTTCACTTCAAATGGAATGGGTGCCTTAAAAGGCGGCATAATTTCAACCTCAAACGACAAATGTGTGTTTGCAGGTGGTGTCGTTTCAAACTTGAATGGGAGTGACGCAGTTACCTTGACGTCTCCGGATGGCTGAATCTGGACTATGATGGGATTAAGAGTGACTGCTGGCTTCTTTGAGTCATCACCTTCTATGATTAACCCGATCGACCCCTCTCGGTCCCAATCTTCTTCTATCTCTATCATATTGACACCCCTATGGTCTGGAAGCGGATTGTTGTGAACATTGGGAGAAGCTTATTTTGCCTGGATGACATTCTTATTGATCATAGACTGGATCTTATCCTTCAATGAGCGACATTCATCAATTGTATGCCCCTTCATGCCGGAATGATACGCATAGGTCTTGTTTGGATTGAACCATTGGGGTGGATTTTCAGGGGTTATAGAAGGGATATGAGTGACATAAACAACAGATTTTAATCTTTCATACAGCTGGTTGATAGGTTCAACAATGGCAGTGTACTGTTTAGAAGGTCTGCGATCAAAGTTGGGTCGAGGCCTCGGGAAATTTTGGCGAGCAGGGGGTGATTGGAAGTGAGATGGCTGAGAGTTGTAGGTATGATAAACATGAGCTGGTTGGGAGTATCTGGAGGAAGTAGGCTGATATGTAGACGGTGGAGATGGCTGATATGTAGACGGTGGAGATGATGACTGATAGGTAGACGAGGGTGCTTGATAGGTGAGTGGGGAAGTTCGCTATACCAACGGGGATTTGGGTCCATGTGCAACCATTACCGTTCATGCATCTTTCTTCTTGGATATAACACCACTCTTGATACCTTCTTCAATTCTTTCACCCAGCTTGATGATGTCAGAGAATTTGTGGTTTTCAATCACCATTAACCTCTCATAATACTGTGGGTCTTGTGCCCGGATGAAGATTTTATTCATTTGCTCTTCCTCTAGGGCAGGCCTGACCTTGCCTGCTTCAGATCTCCAGCGAGCGGCATACTTGCGAAAAGTTTCGGTGGGCTTCTTTTTAAGGTTCTGGATGTAGAACACGCCTGGTGCATTCTCCTTATTGAACCTGAATTGGTCCATGAAGTCTGATGCCATACTTACCCAGTCGGACCACTTCTTAGGGTTTTGGCTGATGTACCAAGATAAAACATCTCCTGTGAGTCTCCTCATGAACAATTTCATGCAATCTTCTCGTCTCTTCCTACTCCAATCAATTTATCATAATAGGTCCTTAGATGGACCCTGGGATCACCTGTACATCGAATATTTCGAACTTAGGAGGTTTGTAACCCTCCAGTAGTTCAACATTGGGCTGTATGCAGAGATCTTCGTAGTTCAACCCTTCGACTCCATTGATTCCTTCAATGCCCTGAACTCGACTAGTCAGTTTCTTGAGTTCCTCGGCCAAATTCTTAATGAGCATATCCTTCTCAACAGATTCAGGTGTGTAAGCAATGTGTTGGGTGGAGTGAGGTAGAGTCTCCACGTATATGGGGTTGTTCTGATGACCTGGTGTTTGAGCATAGAGGTGGTCACTTGTGGAGTCTTGTGGTTCAGGGATAATTAGCGGGGTATCTATTGGAGCGTGGAAAGTGTTGTGATGGTGCTGTGGTGGGATAATTTGTTTTTTCGGTGGAGTTGTATGATGATGAGTTGTGGGAGGGTTCTATTTGTTTGGGGTGTTCTGAGGATGTATGGGATTTTGAATGACATACGGGACACTGAGTGAGAAGGATAAATTTGCCAAGTTCCGGACATGCTCAAGCTCCCCTTGGAGTTTCAACAACCTTTGCTCGAGTTGTGACATAGCATTATTCTGAACCTGAGTACCTTGATTGTCAAGAGCTTCTGTTCGTTCCACTAGCGTTGTGTTTTCGTGTCTGATGTTGCCCAAATCCTCCATTTTGCCTTTGCCTTTAAGTTGAATAGGAGGAGGAGGAGGAGGAGGAGGAGGGCCCCTGGATCTTGTGTGATATGATGATGATGCCAGAATGCACGAACCAACCTTTGGGGGGGGGGGTAATAATCAAAAGAGAAACAAAAACAAAAAATAAAAGGTAGCCAAGTCAGTGAGGATCATGAGAAAATATTGCGGTATTTAAACACATAGTGCAAGAATAAAAGCGTGTCCTAATTTGGGAGCCTCGTTGTGCCAGAGGTAAGCCTAGCGACAAGTTGATTTTGGAGAACTTAGATGCAAAAATGCCTCATTTCATTAATGTAAAATAGACGAGTCCAAAACGACACTAAAATAATGAGCAGGAAATAAAGTCACTAATGGCACTTGGCCTTATTACATTGGTAAAAAGCAATGAAAAGGAAACCTAGACTATTTAGTCCTTGAAGGACCTTCCCAAGGCTTGGTTTTCTTGGTTCTGTCAATCAGGTTCCCCAGGTCATGCATGCTCAACAACAGGTATACCCTTGCTAGATGTCCTCCTTTGTTTCCCTCAGCATTCTGGCAGTCGGCGACCCTTTTTCTTGTCTTTGCTTCTAGCTCCATCAGACCCTGCTCCAAATATTCTGACCTTTTACTAGATTTGATGACCCTTTACTTCCACTCATTGATCAGTTCCATACTAGTCTTATGTTGCTCCAGATGCTCGGCCTCAGACTCACGAACCCTTTTGCGCAAATTATTGTATTTCCCCTGAGCCTCAGCCACTCCGCAAATTATTGTATTTCCCAAGGCAGTCATACAGTGGAGGAGCAGAACCTAAGGAGCTAAGAGTAAAGTGAGAGTGCTTGAAATAATTTTGAAAATGGTTTAAATAAGAAAGTAGTATTTGAAAGAAGGGATTCAGTTACAATAGTTTTATAAAATAGGATAGTTGTTTAGCAATAAAACAATTTGATAAGAGTGGTGAAATCAAACGATCAACAGATCAAACACAGATCCCAAACAGGTTCATCAATACTCAAATAACAACCCTTCACGCAGGGATAATTGGGGAGTGGGGACACATAATACACATATAATAAACACAAGTCTCTTGCAATTAAGGGGTAGCTAATAGTGTGAATAGTGAGACATAAATTCAAGAGTGCTAATTAGAACATAGTCACATAATTAGAAGTGCTTAGGGAGGTTCATGGGATTGGGAGATGACATAGTATAGGATTTCATAGCAACATGAAGGACATAGAAGCACTAAACATGATTGAGCATAGCATCAGGGCAACTTAGGGTAACAAATTAATAAGGCATACCAGAACTAGGCTACTAGTACACCAACATCAAAACAGAATTGAGTCATATTGAATCAGATTACAAGTTTATAAGAACATGCTAATCCTAAAGAGTTAAGACATAATTAGCATACTAGATAACCTAGTAACAATCTTTGCATAATCGTATCATCTAGAACAACATGCTTTTAGGTAAAACAACCTCTGAACTAGGCGTGGTTAAGAGCAAGACAATTAGATGTGACATTGTTTCTACCTTTTTCGTGAGTCAGTAGTTAAACTAGGCGTGGTTAAGTAGATGTAAACGAAATCCTAGAGCAGGATATCTAATATGCACATATAAATGCAGGATGGTTAAGACATAATTTCAGGATACATAGAATTCCTAAAGGCATGATTTCTAAAACGCACAAAGAGTTACGGGGTGATGGAGACATGATTTTGAATGCACATGAGTAACAACTTTTATGTTAACGTTGTTTATTGTCCTGGGAGCAGGATTCCTAAGCGATAAACATAAAAGCATGGATGAGATGCTGAAACAGTAGACATGAAATCCTAGGAACATGGTATCTAGTGCATGCTTGGCATGGTTTTAATGAACATGTTGATCCTAAAACATGGATTCTAATGCAGATAGAAACAATGTAAAGCTTAAAACATGATTTCTACCCGATGATGTTAACAGAACTATATGACTACCCTCCCCACTTCACTAGCCATCCCCAATATCTGCTTACAAATAACTATTACAGACCAGCTGAGTAAATTACATAAATAGATAAAGGAAAAGAAGAAGTTAAACTATAGGGAGCTTGAAAAATAGGCCCAGGTTCCGAGAACCTCAAGTGCCCAAATGTTTCATATGCTTTCTCATATCCGAGTGTGTCAGAGTTCCCTAAGGACCTCAAGGGATCTCGGACAGTGCTCACACCCAGATTTCATAACCATAATTGAGTAAGTGCAGTGTGGAAGGGCCAGCCCCAGTGCATCAGAGTTCAGAGGGATCTCACAAGAATCCCAAGGCAGTCATACACTGGAGGAGCAGAACCTAAGGAGCTAAGAGTAAAGTGAGAGTGCTTGAAATAATTTTGAAAATGGTTTAAATAAGAAAGTAGTATTTGAAAGAAGGGATTCAGTTACAATAGTTTTATAAAATAGGATAGTTGTTTAGCAATAAAACAATTTGATAAGAGTGGTGAAATCAAACGATCAACAGATCAAACACAGATCCCAAACAGGTTCATCAATACTCAAATAACAACCCTTCACGCAGGGATAATTGGGGAGTGGGGACACATAATACACATATAATAAACACAAGTCTCTTGCAATTAAGGGGTAGCTAATAGTGTGAATAGTGAGACATAAATTCAAGAGTGCTAATTAGAACATAGTCACATAATTAGAAGTGCTTAGGGAGGTTCATGGGATTGGGAGATGACATAGTATAGGATTTCATAGCAACATGGAGGACATAGAAGCACTAAACATGATTGAGCATAGCATCAGGGCAACTTAGGGTAACAAATTAATAAGGCATACCAGAACTAGGCTACTAGTACACAAACATCAAAACAGAATTGAGTCATATTGAATCAGATTACAAGTTTATAAGAACATGCTAATCCTAAAGAGTTAAGACATAATTAGCATATTGTTGATGCCTGGCTTAACTATCCCTGCTATGATGTCTTCCAACCATGATAGGTAAAAGCGTACATGCCCTTCGTGGTATCTGTCGAGCTCGATGGTTTCCTTTTCTACAATAACCTTGATATGCCACAGATGCTGAGCTTCACATTTGTACGGGATATCGTCGTCCTGAAAATCTGCCTTGTAATGACTCATTTTGGAGACTCGCGGTATAACTTGCTTTCTACCCGCCTGTCTCATGACCCTGATGGGAACATAGGGATATATGCCCCTTAAACCAATCAACACCAGGTGCGGAGCATCCCTCGATATGATGATGAATTCACTGGTTGGGAACCTTTCGAACATTCATTGAACCTGGCTCTCGGTCAAATAATCAAAAAATAGCGGCCATTCTGTAGCATTTTCCGGTTGAGCAAACCTATCAGGGATGTAGGTCATCCTCTTAGGGTGGTGGAAGGCTATATGATCATTCCACGCCCTTCGTGGAAATTCCTGACGATATTGGCCTCTCTAGAGATGCTCCAATAACCAAACCTGTAGTAGCAGATTGCAACCCTCAAAGTGTTTGGCCCCCCTTCTGGCAGTGGTCCAAGGCTCGGTATATGTCTGCTATGATCATAGGGACAATGGTATATGTTTGCCCTTCGATCCCTTCCATTAAGGTTTTGGCTACCATAGACAGTCTAGTATAAATCCCATCTCTTTTTCTTGGAAACACCATCAGACCCAGGAAGCAAACGACGAACACAAAAAAAACCTGCAGTGAATATGACCCAAGGAAGTAATAGAGAACTCGTTGTGAAAGATACGATAGGATTTGCTATGGCTGTATCGTTCATAGAGATAATCAAAAGGTATGTAGGACTCTGTCAGGCACTCTAAACCATCGTTCTTCTTCAAACCCATCATTTTCAGGAACCCCCTAGCGGCACGGTTCTCTGGTACCAACAAACCTGGAATGTCCCAAGGTAATCCCGCAAATCCCCCTATCTCCTCCAAAAGGGGGGCCATTTCTATGTTTCCAAAACGGAACACAAACCTTTCTCTGTCCCAAAACATTGTGGTTGCTTCGATAAACATGTTGTTTGGTTGAATATCCAGTAAAGAGGGCAAGTTCTCGAGGACCCTTTTCACATGGTCTTTGTCACTGGGCGAGAGGTCTTCCCACCAATCCAATAATAGTGGTGGTATTCTTTAGACCCTTTCCCCAGCCAGACTCGACTATTTATACACTTATGATTAGCATGCATGCATTTAGTTCTCCAAATAAATGCACAGAACGTGATTGCGTCCGTTAGGATTATGAAAAACCCGGTGAACTTTTGGATAAGGCTGTCTTAAAGGTTTATTGTGCGGATGACATGTTAAACCGGCTAGGTTTGACCATGATGCATGAACAATACAATAGAGTAAGGTTTCTATGAGGTTTTAGATTGGTACCCTCAAGCGGATAACTTGAGGGGGAAAGGCACGGAACCGTCGACTACACCGTTGATCGACTAGTTTTACCGCAAATAAGCCTTTTCGAATTTAGGGGTGATATAAAATGGAAGAGCGCAACCACTCATCAACCGTTGCTATAGGATTTGTATAGGCACGAGTGGAATATGATGTTGAGTATGATTATGCAACAATAAATGAGCAATAAAAGCATGTTGTCGTGTATTTGCACATTATGAAAGCGGTAAATACAATAGTTATAATTGAAAAAGCAGTTACAAAGGAAAACTAAAAGAAACATGTCAGTTTTGATTTTGAAAGGAATAAATACTTGAAAGAGATAAATAATTAATGGCACATAAAGGGGGAAAGGGAAAGGTCGCAAGTATTAACAAAGTAAAGACAAGTTCACAAAGCAGTTTGAAATGGTAAAAGCCTAGATAAATCCCCAGCAGAGTCGCCATGCTGTCGCGCCCTCTCTTTCCTCCCCTTTCGGATCGGTCAGGGTATTCGACATTATTGGGACAACTCGTTTCCTTTTGGGAAAGGGATAAGGAATTGAAGAGTCGCCACCTAATGATTTTAAGGTGCGTTAGGGCACCTACTAAAGGTTATTTAAAAACACAGATTAGATAAATCATAGATAGGGTAAGTGCTTGAAATTACTTCAAGGGGAAGGTATTAGGCACCCCTCAAAGTCCACAACTGTGGTTCCCGACCCAAACAAACTTTGTGAACATATAGCATATAAGCAATAAACACATAGGTAAATAGATTAAGGTTTTGAGAAGATTTGCAGTCCAAGCACACATATGTGCCTAAGTTTAAAAGATTTAAAGGCTAAGCACATATACAAAATTTTGGAGGCTTTACAATCTAAGCACACATGTGTAAGGGATAGGGGGTCGTAGGTTGTTTATCCTATAGGATCACGTCAGTACAATCCCCGGTAATCACTCCTTAGAAGAGGGGATACACGTGGAATTAGCGCACCGGATATCATGTCCATGTTTACCCTTCCCACCCCTTAGTGCTTATTAAGCGAGTTTATTTAATGACCTTTATGCGTTCGATTACCCGTCCCTTCTTAATGGCCCTGGAGGAATTTAGGACCTCAAAATATAGGCAGTTCTAGACAAAACCCCTAAGGTTAAAAGGATAAAATTTTAAGCGAAAGGCAAGAACAAATAGGACTTTACAAATAAATGCAGGAAAAAGCAGTTAAGAGGCTCAGATTTACCTCCACAGATAATGCACATAAGCATCACGTCTCAAACACAAACAAAAGGCAGTTTTATTAGACATAATCCTAAGACAGGATATCTGAGTGAATATCAATGCACAGAAGTATGCATCTTTATTTATAAACTCAATAGTAAGGATTTAAAACCTGTTAGCCTTTAGACAGTAAACAATATTCATTTTTTTAAGAGATTGATTGCCTAACGCTTTCCTAGGCGTGGGGTTTTGCGTAGTAATTACCATAACTATTAGACAGTTCAGAGGTTGTTTTACCTAAAAGCATGTTGTTCTAGATGATACGATTATGCAAAGATTGTTACTAGTTTGGTTAAGAGCAAGACAATTAGATGTGACATTGTTTCTACCTTTTTCGTGAGTCAGTAGTTAAACTAGGCGTGGTTAAGTAGATGTAAACGAAATCCTAGAGCAGGATATCTAATATGCACATATAAATGCAGGATGGTTAAGACATAATTTCAGGATACATAGAATTCCTAAAGGCATGATTTCTAAAACGCACAAAGAGTTACGGGGTGATGGAGACATGATTTTGAATGCACATGAGTAACAACTTTTATGTTAACGTTGTTTATTGTCCTGGGAGCAGGATTCCTAAGCGATAAACATAAAAGCATGGATGAGATGCTGAAACAGTAGACATGAAATCCTAGGAACATGGTATCTAGCATGCTTGGCATGGTTTTAATGAACATGTTGATCCTAAAACATGGATTCTAATGCAGATAGAAACAATGTAAAGCTTAAAACATGATTTCTACCCGATGATGTTAACAGAACTATATGACTACCCTCCCCACTTCACTAGCCATCCCCAATATCTGCTTACAAATAACTATTACAGACTAGCTGAGTAAATTACATAAATAGATAAAGGAAAAGAAGAAGTGAAACTATAGGGAGCTTGAAAAATAGGCCCAGGTTCCGAGAACCTCAAGTGCCCAAATGTTTCATATGCTTTCTCATATCCGAGTGTGTCAGAGTTCCCTAAGGACCTCAAG
>ML372604.1:13326-30882 GCA_005239525.1 Nicotiana knightiana | reverse complement strand
AATTGAAATACGGAGAAAGGTGCACTGTTTGAAAAAGTAAGAGTCACTTGAGAAAAAAAATAAAAAATAAAAAATAATATATAGAAAATAAATAGTTATATTGTTGTGAAAGAAGAATTTATGTAGTGACTCTTACTGTAATTGTGCTTAAAGAAGTATGGGGTATTAACATTGATGTGAAGGTGTAGTTGGTTTAATATAAGTGTGAGGTTGAAAAGCGAAAGTATGTGTATTAATGTGCTTAGAGAGGTGTAGTCACTCTTATATCTAAATGTATCCTACCCATCCCGCAGCCTACATTACAACCAAATAAAACCCTACTTGATCCTAGACTGAATGAGCTCGATTAGTAGAGTAGTACACTACGGGCAAGCCTATGGTGCATCTTTTGTGGCATATGAACGTTATTTCTGAGAGCGAGTGAATTTTTTCTATCTTAAGTTCCTATGTTGTTAAATTTCATTGTGTGTGGAACTAACTCTTGAATTTGGTGAGGGCACATGATTCACGAAGGAAAGGTAATGTTGTTGACCTCTATGTTAGAGTAGTGAGTTGATTGTGAATAAAGCATGGTATACGTGAGTCAACTATTGAGGCGAGGATGTCACACCTCTGTGATTGAAATGTTTTAAAAATTCTTGGTATAACATGTTAAGGGATTTTCTTAATAAGTTGTGTACATGAGTATAGTTTGATTGCTTGAGGACGAGCAAATGTTTAAGTGTAGGATATTGATGCGAGGCTAGAATTCATGGTTTAACATGTTATATGCCCTACATTTTATGTGCGTTAATGATAAAAATACACTTTTTATGTGCATAATAGAGTCTATTTCATGTGTAGGTGAATTGGAGATGGAAACCGAGCTAAATGGATGTAAATACATCGAAAATACACTCAATAGGCGAGGGGGAGTGCACCGGGCTATAGCCGGGCGCCAGAGCCCAAACGCCTGACTCCGCCTGGCGTTAGCGAGGCGTTAGAGCTGAAATGCCTGACCCTGCCTGGTGTTAGCCAAGCGTTAGAGCTGAAACGCCAGCCATAGCCTGGCGTTAGCCAGGCGCCAGGGCCCAAACGCCAGGCCCCTGTTCCGGCTAAATTCGAGTTTTTGAAGAGTTTAAGTGTTTCCCGGTTGGAATAGAAGTCTCCTACACGTTTAGGGTTTATCCCAAACTTATAAATAGACCCCAAAAACACAACTTGAAGAGGATTCGAAGAGAGGAAATCATCAAAGTGAAGAAAAACATGTGGATTACTACTCAGCAAAGCAAAAAACATTGATTTTTATATCCTTAGTTCATTACTCTGTAATTCAATTATGCAAGTTATTTTAGATTTGATATTTATGAATATGAGTAGCTAAATTTATTAATCTAGGGTTTTGGTGGAACCTGTTGGGGANCCTATTTATTATGTATCTACTTGAGAGAGAGTGCATATTTAGGTAGTTGTTTGAACAACATCACTCCCGGAGTATAGACGAAAGTCATAACTGAGGGTTTAGAGGTTGGATTAGAGATAACGATACCTCGGGTGAAATTTAAAGTGAACTGCAATGCAATCTAGCCAGCGTAACTTGAGAGAGTGCGTCTAGTAAATTATCATAATTACTTGAGAGAGATTTATGGTAGATAGAGTGTTCATGATTGATAGAGACAACTAATCAAACTATAAGAAGTATCCGAGAAGTAAGTTCACCAACGGGGGAAACCATAACCTTAGACCTTTACCATCATTGTTTACAACACATTGTTAGTAATTGCTAGTTATTATTATTATCAGTAGAATTAGTAAAAAATCACCAATTTATATTAAAAATTCTTGAGAGAATTGATTGAGTAAAAGTTGCGTATTCTAAAGACTTGATTGATATGTAAATTCCCTGTGGGATCGCCTCTGGGCATAATACCTCAGATTATATTTGCAACGCCCGTTTAGTCTTTTATTAGACATAGTTGAGCGTGATCAGGTCCCAGTGCCTCCAGGACTATAGATAAAGGACGGGTAGTGCACACATAGGAGATGAGTTAGAATTGATTAGAGCGCTTTATGTAATATAATTTAAAGATAGTAATCGGGTAGCAGGAGATGATAGTCTGTGCCCGCTGAATAATATGAGTAACACCCCGTCTTGAGGAGTTACGAAGTATTATTTATGTTGCACGGGGTGATCCTTTAGGCTAAAAAACTTAGGATCCTCCACCCCTATTAAATAGTTCTCTCGCTTCTTTATTAGACTAATTCACATAAGTTAAGTTCGGCCGGGACCCACCATTGTGGACCTCGAGGGGTGCCTAACACCTTCCCCTCGAGGTAATTTGAGCCCTTACCTGATCTATGGTGATGCAAACTAGTATAATCTGAGTTATTTGTAATAGGTGCCCTAACACACCTTAATCTGTTAGGTGGTGACTCTCAATAACCAATTCATTTCCCTTCTCAAAAGGAGTTGTCATATGTCGAAACCCGATTTCGCGAGAAAAAGGGGACGCGACAGCATGGCGACTCTGCTGGGGATATCTTTAGGCTTTTACCATAACGAACTTGATCTATGTGAATTAGTCTTTCTTTATAGGCGTGTCTTTATTACTTTGTTAATTCCTGAACATCCCGCCCCATTTACCCTTGTTATCTCTACATGCACACCCCTTTCCCATTTTCCTTTATATGAACTTACTTGCAATCTGTCGTTTAATCTGGTTACAATATGCATTTCCTCCATTATTTTTCAATTACGTTCCCTAAATTCACTCTTTAAATTTTGTCGTCCCTACCCCTTTTACCGCTTTAATATAGTTTTTCCATTATACAAACTAACTCTTTCCTTGTTTTTCTTCCTTTCTTGTCTTTACATTTATTAAATACTACATTTATCACATTATCCTACAAAATACGTGACAACATGTTATTTTATTTTTGCATAAATACATGCTCGACATCATATTCTACTCGTGCGTAATTAATACCATAGCGGCGCTTGATGAGTGTCCGTGCTCTTCCTACATTACCCTTTTAAATTTTGAAAGGCTTATTTGCAGTAAAACTAGTCGATCAGCGGTGTAGTCGACGGTTCCGTGCCTTTCCCTCTCAAGTTGTTCGTTTGAGGGTACCAATCTAGAATTCTATAGAAAAACCTTACTCTGATAATAACTGTACATTCATCATGCTCAAACCTAGCAGGGGTTAGTATGTTATCCGCATAATAACCCTCTAAGGAAAAAGCCTTGTCCAAAGCCCATCGGGATTTCCATAATCCCAACAGGCACAATCATGATATGTGCATTATTTGGAGAAAAAACATGCTGATATGCTAATCATTAATATGTAAGTAGTCAAACCCGGAAAGGGAAAGGGTCTAACCTTGTTTTTTTTTGCAGAAAATGAGGCACGAAGTCCCCAGGTTCGGTATGTTCCGATGTATACCACCTTTATTGCCAGATTGGTGGGAAAATCTTTCGCCAAGCGACAAAAATCATGCAAAGAGGGTTCTCAGATACTTACCCTCCTTGTTAGACATCCAGCCGAACAACATGCTAATCGAGGCTGCTACTATGTTCTGGGACGGAGAAAGGTCCGTCTTTCATTTTAGCAATGTGGAGATGACTCCCCTTCTGGAAGAAATAGGAGGTTTCACTGGGTTACCCTGGGACAGTCCTGGTTTGTTGGTGCCAGAAAATTGCACTCCTAGGGGGTTTCTGAAAATGATGGGTCTGAGAAAGAATGATGATTTAGTCTGCCTGAAGAAGTCCTACATACCTTTCTACTTCCTCTACGAACGATATGGGCACAGCAAATCATATCGTATTTTTCATGATGAATTCTCCATCACTTCCTTGGGTTGGACACATCACCGGGTTTTTGTATGTGTCATCTGCTTTCTGGGTATGATAGTGTTTCCAATCCAAGGAGACAAGATTCACACTAGGTTGGATATGGTAACCAAGACTTTAATGGAAGGAATTGAGGGACAAGCATACACTATTGTCCCAATGGTCGTAGCAGAAATGTGCCGAGCTCTGGGCCATTGCAAGAAGAGGTTCAGACATTTTGAGGGTTGCAATTTTTTGCTGCAGGTTTGGTTGTTGGAGCATCTTCAAAAAGGCTAGTAGCATCAGGAAGTTCCACGAAGACCATGGAATGACCACATAAATTTCCATCAGATCCAGGAATGTTCCATATTTGGTGCTGATTGGGTTGAGGGGCATATATCCCTATGTTCCTATCAGGGTCATGAGACAAGCTGGGAGAAAACAAGCCATACCGCGAGTCTCCAAGATGATTCATTACAAAGCAGACTTTCAGGGTGATGCCATTCCATACAAATGTGAGCCCCAACACATGTGGCATTTGAAGATTATTGTGGAAAAGGATATTATTGAGCCATATCGGTACCACGCCGGTCATGTATATTTCTACCTATCATGGTTGGATGATGACATAGCGGGAGAAGTCGAGCCAGGGGTCGATCGAGGAAACAGGGTCATAGATGAAGCTGCCGAAGCACAAGTGAAATACAAGAGGTTGCGCAAAATAATCCTTGAGTTCGAGGCCAGACATTTGGAACAACACAAGGTAGAAATGGAATCAATTAATAAGTGGAAGGAAATTGCTACAAAGTCAACGGAAAGGTTGGAATATTTAGAGCAAGGTCTAATGGAACTGGAAGGGAAGATGAGGAAAAGGGTCGTAGACTGTCTGTCAGAACGCAGAGGGAAACGAAGGAGGCCACCTAGCAAGGGCGTATCTGCTGCTGGACATGCGCGACCTGGGAATCTGATCGATGGGGCCAAGAAGGCCAAGCTTGGAGAAGGTCCTTCCTGGACAAGTAGATTAGAATTATTGTTTACTTGCTTTTCTATAGCCGTTTAGAATATGAATGTAATAAGGCAAATGCCATTAGTAACTTTTTTATTTATTTTCATTTTAGAAGTTTGACTTATTTATTACATTAATAAAATGAGGCAATTATCGGCATTAAATATCTCCAAAATCTACGTGTCGCTAGGCCTACCTCGGGCATAATGAGGTCCCCAAATTCCGTAATACATGTTTAAATACTGCAAATATTTCTTCAAAATCCCGGCTGACTTGTTTACTTTTTGTTTTCTTTTTCTTTATTTTGATTATTCCCATCCCCTAAGGTTGGTTCATGCATACTGGCATCATCAGCATACCATACCAGATCCAGAGGCCCTCCACCTCCTTCTCCTACAAGTGATCCTAAAAGTAAGGGAAAGCCTAAGATGGATGATATGAGTGGTATCAGGAAAGACAATGCTGCGCATGTGGAAAATGCTGAAACTTCAGACGCTCGGAGTACTCCGGCACAGAATGATTTGGTTCTACGATTGGAGCAGAAAATACTGGAATTACAAGGGGAACTTGAGCAGGTCCGCAACTTGGAAAACCTCTCCCTCACCTTAAACGTCCCGGATATTAACCAGCAAAACTCCCGGAACCTAATGCCCCCTCAAAACACACCGAACCAATGTCCATAGAATCCTCTCGCACCTAATCAATATGCAACACCACCCCAAAATCCTAATCCTCCACCAGTACCACCTCTTCCTCAACACCAACATCTCCCGACTCATTACCCGCAAACCACTACCTACCATACTTCTCAAAATGCACCGCAACCCATTACCGATCCACAAAATTCAACCAATGATCACCACTACACTCAAACCCCCGGTATCCACCAAAACAACCCCATATATGTAGAAACTTTACCTCACCCCACTCAACAAACCTCACACACACCAGAATCTACCGAGAAGGACCTACTCATCAATAATATGCCAGAGGAACTTAAGAAGCTCACAAGGTAAAGGTATTGAAGGTTTGAATTATAAAGATCTGTGTATTCAGCCAGACGTAGAACTGCCGGAGGGTTATAAACCTCCTAAGATCGAGATGTTTGACGGCGCGGGTGACCCGAAGGTGCATCTAAGAACATATTGTGACAAGTTCATAGGAGTTGGGAAAGATGAAAGGATTCGCATGAAGCTATTCATGAGAAGTCTCACTGGAGACGCCTTATCTTGGTACATCAGTCAAAATCCCAAGAAGTGGGTTAGTTGGGTAAGCATGGCATCAGACTTCATGTATCGATTAAGGTTTAATACGAAGAATGCACCCAACGTCTTCTAGATACAGAACCTCAAGAAGAAACCAACAGAGACTTTTCGCGAGTATGCTACTCGGTGGAGGTCAGAAGCTGCAAAGGTAAGGCCAACATTGAAAGAAGAGCAGATGAACAAATTCTTCGTTCGAGCTCAGGATCCACAATACTATGAAAGGCTAATGGTCATCAAAAATCACAAATTCTCTGACATCATCAAACTAGGGGAAAGCATTGAAGAAGGAATCAAAAGCGGGATGGTGACCAATTTTGAGGCATTGCAGGCTACAAAAAAGTATTGCAGGCAGGGGGTATATCAAAGAAGAAAGAAGTAGGAGCCGTGATAGTAGCCCAAGGTCCAAAATCTCCAGTCACATACCAAACACCTCCACCCATATATCAACCTTCACCTCCCAGATATCCGCAGCCCCCCACCGCCTACTATACTTATAAAACCCAGCCATCCTATTATCACTCACCGCCAGCCCGCTAAAACTATCAAAAACCCAAACCTAACTTTGACCGCATGACACCCAGACAATACACCCCTATTGCTGAATCCATCGACCAATTATATGAAAGATTGAAAGTTGATGGATATGTTACCCTTATTCTCTCTATTGCCATGGAAAACTCCTCTCAATGGGTCAATCCAAACAAAACATGCACATACCATTCCGGCATGAAAGGACATACCATTGATGAATGCCGCACTTTGAAAGACAAGATTCAGACATTGATTGATACCAAGGTCATACAAGCAAATGAATCCTCACCCAATGTCCGCAACAACCCTCTTCTTGATCATAGGAGTGAAGGAGTAAATGTGATAGAGACTGATAAAGAATGGGATCCTGAAGGGTTAATCGGAATTATTCGAGAAGGCGATGATCCTAAGAAACCTGCAGTCACCCTCACTCCTATTGTGGTACAAATACAGCCAGCAGTCAAAGTTGAAGCAGCTGCATCAACTCCGTTCGAAATTGAAGTGACAACACATGCAGCTACGCCTGCTCCATTCGAAGTAGAAATAACCACACCCTTTACTGTGACGGTAGCATCCACACCACCCTTCAATTCCAACACCTTACCTTGGGATTATGTTTCAGAAGCCAGGAGAAAAGGAAAAGCAAAAATGGAAGAATCTGGTGTGACGCAGGGGATGACCAGAACCGGTAGAATTTATACACCCGAGAATTTGGGAGGAACGAGTAAAGAAGCCACTGCTAAACAACCTATCATTGAAACCAGCCCGGATGATCTTTGGAGAAAGGTCCAAGCAAGGGAATATTCTGTTGTGGACCATCTGAACAGAACTCCCGCCCAGATATCCATCCTATCATTATTGCAGAATTCCGAGGCGCATAGGAGTGCTTTAATGAAAGTATTGAATGAAGCTTATATACCTAACAATATCACCAGTGGGGAGCTGTCCAATATGATAGGGAAAGTACTGGAGATCCACAAGATCACCTTTCATGAAGAGAAATTGCCACCAGAAGGGTTAAGCCACAATAGGGCACCACAGTGCAATGCGAGGATAAATTTATTGCCAGGGTTTTGATAGACGGAGGGTCCAGCCTCAACATTTGTCCGCTGACAACTTTGAAAAGGTTTGGTAAACGTTTGCATGAAATACGAGCAGGGACCATGAATGTGAAGGCATTCGATGGGTCTCAAAGGGCCACAATTAGAGAAACCAATCTATGCTTGCAGATGGGTTTGACCTGGTTCGATGTCGAATTTCAAGTACTAGACATATCCGTCTCATACAATCTGTTGTTGGGACGACCTTGGATACATGCCGCCAGGGCCGTGGCATCTACTTTGCACCAGGCTGTAAAATTTGAATGGAATCATCAGGAAGTGATCATTCATGGAGACGGGAGTAATCCCATTTATACCAACCAAACCTTCCCGGTTGTGGAGAATATAAGGAAGCTAGGTGGGGAGACTTATCACCGCATTGAGCGTGTCAATGCAATAGATAAAGACAAGGGGTGGAGCAGCAAAATAGAAAGCATACTAGCATGGTTAGGGTATGAACCCGGCAAAGGGCTCGGGAAGAAACTCCAAGGCATTACCAAGCCAATACAGCTAAAATGTCATGGTACAACTTTTGGGCTTGGATATCAGTATACCTGGAAAGAATATGATGATTGGTCGCTGCCATGGCGTGGCCCTATTACCCTCTTGAGCAACCGGTGCCGCATTTAAGCCAATCCTTTCATCAAGCTGACACAATTTGGGGATCTGAAGATGAGGAAGCTTTAGCTAGTCTAAAGAACCTGTTCTTGGAAGACGAATATATGGAATGCAATGTGATAGTTGAGGAGGAGGAGGAGGAAGGCCTTATCATCCATCTAGTGGAGAAGGGAGCAATTCTCAGGAATTGGACTGCCACACTATCCAGGGCCAGACGAGTCCCGGGGTAGCATGGCTGCTAGTGTTATTTGAAAATAATTCTTTTGAGCATTTTGTTTTGAAAACATCTTTCTTTCCTTTCAGTAGTTTGTTTTGGAATACATTGTTTGAAGTCATTTAAACATTACTTTGTCTAATGTTTCAGCATTTATCAATAGTTTGATGTTTTATTATCACTATCTTTCATATTTTTCTATAGCATTACTATTTCTTATACTAATGAACCAACAGTTGTGACATGTAATGAGACAACGCAATATAAGGATAGTGACTCGGAAGAGATAGAAGAAGAAGACGTGATACCTAAGCAAATCATCAGAGAAGTTGAAAACTTTGAGAACAAACCTAAGTCAAACCTGGACGAGACCGAGATAGTCAACTTGCGAGATTCTGAAACCGTCAAAAAAACCCGCATAAGCATTCACTTGTGACCGTCAGAGAAGGAAGAATACACTCGTTTCCTGAGAGAGTATGAGGACATTTTCACATGGTCATATGACGATATGACCAGGTTGAGCACATCTATAGTGGCTCACAAGTTGCCTACCAATCCAATGTGTCCACCAGTAAAGCAGAAATTCAGGAAGTTCAAACTAGACATGAGCCTGAAAATCAAGGAGGAAGTCACTAAGAAAATCAAAGCCAAAGTCCTCAGGGTAGTTGAATATCTGACTTGGTTAGCCAACATCGTACCGGTTCGAAAGAAAGACGGGAAGGTCAGGGTATGTGTCGACTATCGGGATTTAAACAGGGCAAGTACCAAAGATGATTTTTCACTACCAAATATACACATATTGATTGATAATTGCGCCAAGCATGAGCTCCAGTCCTTTATCGATTGCTTTGCGGGCTATCATCAAATTTGGATGGATGAAGAGGAAGCAGAAAAGACAGCTTTCATTACACCATAGGGAGTATACTGCTACAAAATGATGCTATTCGGTCTAAAGAATGCTGGGGCCACCTACATGAGGGCCATGACAATCATTTTCCATGATATGATACACAAGGATATAGAGGTATATGTGGACGATGTCATCATCAAATCCAAGAAAGCCACAGATCGCATAGCAAATCTGAGAAAGTTCTTTGACCGGCTGCGGAGGTACAATCTAAAGTTGAACCCCGCAAAATGTGCCTTTGGAGTTCCTGCCAGAAAATTGTTAGGATTCATTGTCAGATGCAGAGGAATCGAGTTGGACCTATCAAAGGTCAAAGCTATCCAGGAGTTACCGCCACCGAAGAACAAGAAGGACATAATGAGTTTCTTGAGACGTCTCAACTATATCAGCCTCTTCATAGCATAATTCACGGTGATATGTGAACCTATTTTCAAAATGCTAAAGAAGGATGTCGCAACCAGCTGGATTGAGTACTGCCAGAACCTGGTAGACCACTACTACTCTATCTTTCCGTATTGTATGAGGCTTTTGGTTGTGTCTTGGGAAAACATGACGAGACGGGGAGAAAAGAGCAAGCCATATATTATCTGAGTAAGAAGTTCACACCTTATGAAGCATAATATTCTTTGCTGGAATGCAGTTGCTATGCTCTGACATGGATAACTCAGAAATTGAGGCACTACTTCTGTGCCAATATCACATACCGCATATCAAGGATGGATCCTCTGAAGTACATCTTTCAGAAGCCTATGCCTACAGGAAAGTTGGCCAAGTGGAAAATATTGTTGAGTAAGTTTGATATGATCTACGTGACTCAGAAGGCAGTTAAGGGACAAGCATTAGCAGATCACCTTGTCAAAAATCCCGTAGGAGGAGAATACAAACCACAGAAAACGTATTTTCCTAACGAAGATGTGTCATTCGTAGGAGAAGATATTGTTGAATCCTACGATGGTTGGAGACTGCTTTTTGACTGAACCGCAAATTTTAAGGGAGTCGGTATCGGAGTTGTCTTGGTATCGAAAACCGTTCAACACTACCCGGTGTCCGCAAAACTCAGGTTTCCATGCACCAATAATATGGCAGAGTATGAAGCATGTATATTAGGGCTCAATTGGCTGTCGACATGAATGTTCAGGAATTGCTGGTGATTGGTGACTCAGACCTGCTGGTGCACTTGGTACAAGGAGAATGGGCTACAACGAATACCAAGATACTATCATATATGCATCACATACAAGAGATGATGAGGAGGTTCATGAAGATAGAGTTCCGACATGTCCCCAGAACCCAGAATGAATTTGCAGATGCATTGGCCACTTTGTTCTCCATAATACAACATCCAGATAAGAATTTCATCGATCCCATTCCAGTGAGAATCCATAATCAGCCAGCTTATTATGCTCACGTCGAAGAAGAAATGGATGGAAATCCGTGGTTCCACGATATTAGGGAATATTTGGAAAAAGGAGAATATCCAGAGCATGCAAGCCACACTCAGAAACGCACACTTCGGAGGTTGTCCAACCATTTCTTCCAAAGAGGAGGAATTCTTTATAGAAGAGATCCTTATCTAGGTCTATTAAGGTGTGTTGACGCCAAAGAGGCTTCCAAATTGCTTGAGGAAATACATGCCGGAACCTGCGGCCCACATACGAATGGTTTCATCATAGCTAAGAAGATACTCAGAGCCAGATATTTTTGGATGACTATGGAAAAAGACTACATCCGGTATGTCCAGAAATGTCATCCGTTCCAAATACATGCAGATATGATACGGGTGCCACCAAACGAGCTCAATGCAACAAGTGCACCTTAGCTTTCTGCCGCCTGGGGTGTAACGATCCGACTGGTTATTTTGCTTTCTAGAAACCCGTGCCCCCAAATAAGACTTCCCGTACTTGCTTTTGCTGATTTATTACTTGAGGCGATGGTTGGTTGGGGATTTGGAAGAGTTTGGGTTGAAATCGAAACACTTGGTTCCTTAAGGTTGGCCTAAAAGTCCAAGTTTGACTTCGGTCAACATTTTGAGTAAACGACTTCGGAATCGGGATTTGAAGGTCACAATAGGTTTGTATGATGATTTCGGACTTGGGCGTGTGATCGGAATGGGTTTTGGATGACCCGGGAGCGTTTCGGCGCCAAATAGCAAAATATGATTCTTGAAGTTCTATAATTGTGGTTTGGAATGTATTTTGATGATATCTAGGTCAAAACAGAATTTTGAGACCGGGAACAGCTCCGTAATGTCATTTCATACTTGCACACAAAATTTGGTATCATTCCGAGTAGTATAAGTACGGTTCGGCGTGTTAGAAGTAGATTTAAGAACTCAAAGTTCATAAGTTTGACTTAATTGGTTTTAGGGTGTGATTCTTAGTTTTGATGTTGTGTCGGGCATTCCGAAGGTTCGAACAAGTCCATTTTATGATTTAGAATTTGTTGGTATGTTTGGATGGGGCCTCGGGGGCCCCAGATGCCATTCAGACGTCGCGCAAGGCGTGTCCAAGCTCAAAATGAGCTGCTGGTGCACCAGTTCTGGTGCGACCTCACCTGCGGTTTGCCAGCCGCAGGCGCGAGACCACAGAAGCGGTCGACCCCTCGCATATGCGGCCATAGAGTGGATGCCCAGGTTCCGTAGATGCGGTCCTTTTCCGCAGAAGCGATGCCGCAGGTGTGGGCACCCTTTCGCAGGTGCGATCCTTGCCAGCCCTTCTTCTTTCCGGAGATGCGGATGGTGGTCCGCAGAAGCGAGACCGTAGGTACGGTCCCCACGCTGCAGGTGTGAAAGGACTGGAAGCAGTAAGGTTATTTTAAAAATGGGACTTAGTCATATTTGAGGTCATTTATAGCATCCTTGGGCGATTTAGGAGCTTCCAAAAGAGGGATTTCAACTTAGAATTGTGAGGTAAGTTATTCCTACTTAATGTGAGTTTAATACTTTGTTTTTGGGTTGATTAACACATAAGGATTATTGAAAATTATGGGTTTAGAGTAAAACCTTGGGTTTTGATAAAAATAGGATTTAACCACAAAATTAGTTATGAAATATAGTAAAACTCATATATTATTGATCCTAAGGTTATGGGTAGCAACTTCCCTTAAGAATTTTCGAAATCCGAGCACGTGGGCCTGGGGGTGAATTTTGGGAATCTTGCCTTGGGGTTGGATAATCACTTTAATAGCTAGAATATGAACTTGTAAGCCTATAATGATTGGTTTTTACGCTATTTGAATAGTTTCGGATTGTGCGGCTGTGGTTTGAGGGTTTGAGAGCATTCTTGACTTGGAAGTAGGCCCGAAACGAGGTAAGTCTCTTTCCTAACCTTGTAAGAGGGAATTGTACCCATAGGTGAAGTAATTAACTATGTGTTATTATGTGTGGGGGCTACGTACGCACGAGGTGACGAGAGTCCGTGCGTAGCTACTATCATGCTTATGTCCGGGTAGCCTAGGACCAAAAAGCATGCTTACTTGTTATACATCAAACTTTAAGGTAAATTTAACTTGCTTAGATCATATCAAACTGGTAAGTAAATCCTAATAGATTGAACAATATCCTTTTGACCATTAAAGAAAAGTTGACATTTCTTGAGTAATTGCTTTTGATAAATCCTTGATTTTGCCTACTTGATGTACTTAATTGTATTGACTGCGTCACATGTATGATCTGCGAGCAGGGGTAATGATGCATCTATGGTTCGCGTTGTTCGACCATCTAGCAGTTCACATATTATTATTATTATGTTGTATCGGGTCGTACGCCCACGAGACTATCTGCGCATGCTAATTGCTTGGCACTACCGTGACTTGAATTGTTTAAAATGCCTTAGAACACAAATTGTCAACTGAAACAATAAGAATTTATGTATATTTATTTTTATGGAAAAGCTTGTTATTTCCTGTTATTTTCTGCTAATTAGCCTTGATATCCATGCTTCGTCACATGCTCAAGTATATTGTTTGGCCCTAGTAAGTGTCAAGTTGATCCCTCGTGACTACTTCTTCGAGATTAGACTGGATACTGTCACGACCCAAATTCCATTCTAGATCGCGATGGCTCCCAACCCCTAAGTTAGGCAAGCCAACACTATTTATCAAGTAAATCCCATTTTATTTTATTAAAGACCTTTTCCAACAATATCTAAATTTAAATTACTAAGCACATAAAATACGAAGGCAGTATAGATTGCAATGATAAAAGGAGTCAATTTAAATAATTATATCCCAAAAAGAATAGTCCACCAAAGTGTGTGCCAGGAACTAGTGTCACCAGTGTTTGGGCATCTAGTGGAATAAAAAAAAATACACATCTACTCTACTGTCTGAAATAGAATAAACAGGATAAGCAAAAAAAAGATTCCAACGTGTTGTAGAACAACATTAGGATAAGCAGCTTGATGACGCTCAACTATGTCTAATAAAAGACTAAACGGGCGTTGCAAATATAATCCGGGGTATTATGCCCAGAGTCGATCCCACAGGGAATTTACGTATCAATCAAGTCTTTAGAATACGCAACTTTTACTCAATCAATTCTCTCAAGACTTTTTAATATAAATTGGTGATGTTTTACTAATTCTACTGACAATAATAATAACTAACAATTACTAACAATGTGTTGTAAACAATTATGATAAAGGTCTAAGGTTATGGTTTCCCCCGTCGGTGAACTTCCTTCTCGGATACTTCTTATAGTTTGATTAGTTGTCTCTATCAATCATGAACACTCTATCTACCATAAATCTCTCTCAAGTAATTATGATAATTTACTAGACGCACTCTCTCAAGTTACGCTAGCTAGATTGCATTACAGTTCACTTTAGATTGCACCCGAGGTATCGTTATCTCTAATCCAACCTCTAAACCCTCGGTTATGACTTTCGTCTATACTCCGGGAGTGATGTTGTTCAAACAACTACCTAAATATGCACTCTCTCTCAAGTAGATACATAATAAATAGGAACAGCTAATTGAGGGCCCTTCAATCAACTACAACAAGAACGTAGTTGAACAAATAGAGATTAATCAACCAATCAAAACTATATTAATATCACAATAAGTTTATCCCCCAACGGGTTCTACCAAAACCCTGTATTAAGAAACTTAGCTACTCATATTCATAAGAAACAATTCTAAAATAACATGCATAATTGAACTACAAAATAATGAATAAAAGCTATAAAAATTAATGTTTCCTTCACTGAGTAGTAATCCACAGGTTTTCTTCACTTCAATGGCTTCCTTCTCTATCGAATCTTCTCGAATCCTTTTTGAATACCCTTTCAAGTTGTGTTTTCGGGTCTATTTATATGTTTAGGACAAACCCTAAACATGTAGGAGACTTCTATTCCAACCGGGAAACACTTAAACTCTTTAAAACTCGGAATTGACCGGACCTCGGGAACCCAGACGTTTGGGCTCAAACGCCCCCTTAAAGCCAGGGCAGGCCTGGCGTTAGGGACCAAACGCCCCCCTAACGCCAGGGTCAGCTTGGCTTTAGGGGCCAAATGGCCCACTAACGCTAGGGACAGCCTGACTTTAGGGGCCAAACGCCCGGCTAACGCCCGGGTGTTTCCTTTTCGAATCTTAAGCGTATTTTTGATGTATTTGCATCCATTTAGCTTGGTTTCCATCTCCAATGCACCTACACATGAAATAAACTCCAATATGCACATACAAAGTATATTTTTATCATTAAATCACATAAAATGTAAGGCATATAACATGCTAAACCATGAATTCTAGCCTCGCATCAATACCCCACACTTAAACATTTGCTCGTCCTCGAGCAATCAAACTATACTCATGTACACAACTTATTAAGCAAATCCCTTAACACGTTATACCAAGAATTTTTAAAACATTTCAATCACAGAGGTGTGACATCCTCGCCTCAATAGTTGACTCACATATACCATGCTTTATTCACAATCCACTCACTACTCTAACATAGAGGTCAACAACATTACCTTTCCTTCGTGAATCATGTGCCCTCACCAAATTCAAGAGTTAGTTCCACACACAATGAAATTTAAGAACATAGGAACTTAAGATAGAAAGAATTCACTCACTCTCAGAAATAACATTCATATGCCACAAAAGATGCACCATAGGCTTGCCCGTAGTGTACTACTCTACTAATCGAGCTCATTCAGTCTAGGATCAAGTAGGACTTTATTTGGTTGTAATGTAGGCTGCGGGACGGGTAGGATACATTTGGATATAAGAGTGACTACACCTCCCTAAGCACTTTAATACATATACTTTAGCGCTCAACCTCAAACTTATATTAAGCCAAACTCCACCTTCACATCAATGTTATTACCCCATACTTCTTTAAGCACAATTACATCAAGAGTCACCACATATATTTTTCTTTCACAACAATACAACTATTTATTTTCTATATATATATATATTTTTTTTTTCTTTTTCTTTTTCTCAAGTGACTCTTACTTTTTCAAACAGTGCACCTTTTTCCGTATTTCAATTATTCCCCTCAAAAGCCAACTTACCACCCCACACTTTAACTTTTCCCTATTACATCACTTTTTCAGTGCTTACGAGAGGTGACAAGGTTCAAATATATGATTGTTCCAAACAAAGGGGTATGGCTTGTAATGTGGTTGCCAAAGAAACAGGATTATAGGATCAACGGGATTAACTACGATACATAACAATTAGGTGGGTAAAATATATATAGCTGGCTCAACAAAGAAATGCCTATATCACTTCCAAGACTGAACAAAACTTCTATTTCGCTTTGCACACACACGGGGCAAGTTCTAGACATCAAATGCAATGCACAGAATAACATACAAATCTCACACACACATGGCACATAACTCACTCAGGATTGGATCTATCACGACACTCCAGTCAAAGCAGTTAAGCAAATCTTAAGAATTCCTGATTTAAGGTATTTATCCTGGAGTCAAAAAATTGAGCCTAAGCGTCACAACCAAAGTACTGACTATTCTCAAGGCATTAGCACGTTTCGAGATATTGCTACTATTAAGCCCTTAACCATGTGATTCCTACTCTTAAAAATTAAAAACTACCTACACCCGGTTCAATTAAAAACCCTTGGAAAAGAACCGTGGTCCAAAGAAAAACCAAGGGGGATTTACTACACTACCTAAAAAAAAAAAATTTTTGGTGTTTTCTTTAGACTTACTTCCCTCAAGAAAACTGTCGAGGAGATCCATCGTCAGGAAGAGTCCACATATTTCTAATTAAAATTTTCTGTTTTGTTCTACCTAGAAAAAACTTACTAACAATAAAAGCTAAAACTACTAACAAGAAAGCACACTAAACAATAAATCACAACAAATATATACAACACCCCACGCTTAAATCATGCAATGTCCTCAGTGCATCACATATAGAAAAAACAAGAAATAAAAGTAAGGTGCAAGAAATTCCCTAATCCAAGTAGCTTCGCCATCCTTATCATTAGTTTTTCTCCCCCTGCTCCTTCGAGCATCCGCTTGAATCACTTTATGCCTCCACTTTGAACTTATGAATTGGATCCCAAGTTTTGAATCTGCTCTATAATCATGCTCCTGGGATGGTGGAACAAATCTGCGTGGCCCAATAAAATAATGTAATAATCTGCGCTTCTTGGCCTTTCGACGAAATGTGTACTCCCTACTTTCTGGCAGGAAGAATTCCAGAATGTAGGCATCTTGTTCTTTATCCCTCAACTCATCAGGTGGTTCAGATAACTCTATTCGCATATCATCATCCCAGCACAATGTGAAAAAATGGTTGGAGTGTGTACCAACATCCTCAACAATAATGATACTAGATTCAACAAAGTATGCATCATCGATGTCCTTGGTTAACTCTAGTATCTTTTCCACCACATCAGCATCCTCTGATTTCAGTCCTAACCTGGGTGGTTCTTCAATAGATGGCCTGGCCGACGGGTTCTCTCTTTCCTCTACGTATAGTGACTCAAACTCGAGAGCCTTTGGACATACCCCTTTTTTCTCAAGTGCTAACACCCAATCTGCCAATTCTTCACCGTTCATCTCATCTAAGTTCATCAAACATTCATCCAACGGGTCCCCAACAGTCAGGGATGCATCATTTTTTTTT
>ML372604.1:0-13226 GCA_005239525.1 Nicotiana knightiana | reverse complement strand
ATACATCATCCAGAATACCCGACGGTCTCTTCACCGTCCTATCAGCAAGTTACAGCAGCATGGAGGTGGACCTGGCTCTACCAATCCCCAGTCTTTTATATATGGCCAGCGGCATCAGATTAATGCTTGTCCCCAAGTCACATAGAGCTTTGGTCAAAGATAAATTTCCAATGGTACAAGGAATTGTAAAACTCCCTGGGTCAGATAACTTTTCAACAATAGGGCGCGTCACCACCGCACTACAAGTCTGAGTAAGGGTGATAGTAGCCAGATCTTGGAAGTCAACTTTTCTGGACATCAAGTCCTTCATCAATTTAGCGTAACCAGGCATTGCCTTCAACGCATCAATCAATGGGATATTTACTTGTATTTGCTTTAGCATGTCCAAGAACTTTTTGTACTGTTCATCCTTTTGGTATTTGGCCAGCCNCTACGATGTGTACCTGCTATTTTTGTCCTGATTCTTCCACCTTCTTAGTAAGTATACTCATCTGTGTTATCAAGGTGGCCACGTTCTCTGCAATAGTATTAGATGGATCAAATGGCACTGAATGAACTACAGGATTAATATGTGCATTCCTTGTTGTCCATCCTGAATTCTGTGCCATCTTATCAAGTAAGATTTGACTTTCTCTCCACGTTTTTCTCAAGAATGCTCCACCAGCCGAAGCATTAACATTTGCTTTAACACTATCAGCCAAACCCATATAAAAATGCTGCCCCAACATTTGCTCTGGAATACCATGATGTGGACAGATAACCAACATCCCCTTAAATCGTTCCCATGGCTTTTGTAGTGTTTCAACTGGTTTCTGTCTGACGCTCAAGATTTCATCAATTTGTTTAGCAGTCTTGTTGGGTGGATGAAACTTGTTCACGAACTGTTTAACTAACTCCTCCCATGTGGTAATGGAATTGATGGGGAGTGAGTTTAGCCAAGTCTGGGCAGCTCCAGTCACTGAGAATGGAAACAACAACAGTTTTATTGCCTCCTGGGTGACGTTTGGCTGCCTCTGAGTTTTGCAAATTGACAGGAAAATTTTCAAATGCTGCTGGGGGTCTTCGATGTATGATCTTGAGAATAGCCCTTTGTGCTGCAATAGATGCATCATGTTATTTGTTATCTGGAAGGACTCAATCTGAATCTGAGGGACCAGTATTGCGGTGGCCAAATTCTCAGCTGTGGGTTGTGTCCAGTCATATAAGGGAGCCTCTGCCCCTATTTGAGCGACTGGATCTACCACATCATCCCCATTATTGTTCCGATTGTGTGGATCTTCCATGTCGGTTTCAATTTGTTCAATTTGTGGTTGATGTTTGCTTTTCCGGTTGGTCCGATTTAGGGCCTTGAAAACTTTCTCGGGGTCTGATAAGGCTTCAACTACTTCAGCAGTCCTCGATGAGTTTCTAGGCATGCACCTGCAACACGTTAGAAAACGTTAAATTTCAATGTAAAAACAAAAATTTAAGGAAAATTGACTATATTTCAGAATTTTGTATTTCTTCCAACTCAATTGACCGTTAATTCCCCGGCAATGACGCCAAAATTTGATCACGCTCAACTATGTCTAATAAAAGACTAAACGGGCGTTGCAAATATAATCCGGGGTATTATGCCCAGAGTCGATCCCACAGGGAATTTACGTATCAATCAAGTCTTTAGAATACGCAACTTTTACTCAATCAATTCTCTCAAGACTTTTTAATATAAATTGGTGATGTTTTACTAATTCTACTGACAATAATAATAACTAACAATTACTAACAATGTGTTGTAAACAATTATGATAAAGGTCTAAGGTTATGGTTTCCCCCGTTGGTGAACTTCCTTCTCGGATACTTCTTATAGTTTGATTAGTTGTCTCTATCAATCATGAACACTCTATCTACCATAAATCTCTCTCAAGTAATTATGATAATTTACTAGACGCACTCTCTCAAGTTACGCTAGCTAGATTGCATTACAGTTCACTTTAGATTGCACCCGAGGTATCGTTATCTCTAATCCAACCTCTAAACCCTCGGTTATGACTTTCGTCTATACTCCGGGAGTGATGTTGTTCAAACAACTACCTAAATATGCACTCTCTCTCAAGTAGATACATAATAAATAGGAACAGCTAATTGAGGGCCCTTCAATCAACTACAACAAGAACGTAGTTGAACAAATAGAGATTAATCAACCAATCAAAACTATATTAATATCACAATAAGTTTATCCCCCAACGGGTTCTACCAAAACCCTAGATTAAGAAACTTAGCTACTCATATTCATAAGAATCAATTCTAAAATAACATGCATAATTGAACTACAAAATAATGAATAAAAGCTATAAAAATCAATGTTTGCTTCACTGAGTAGTAATCCACAAGTTTTCTTCACTTCAATGGCTTCCTTCTCTTTCGAATCTTCTCGAATCCTTTTTGAATCCCCTTTCAAGTTGTGTTTTCGGGTCTATTTATATGTTTAGGACAAACCGTAAACATGTAGGAGACTTCTATTTCAACCGGGAAACACTTAAACTCTTTAAAACTCAGAATTTACCGGACCTCGGGAATCCAGGCGTTTGGGATCAAACGCCCCTTTAAAGCCAGGACAGGCCTGGCGTTAGGGCCCAAACGCCCCGCTAACGCCAGGGTCAGCCTTGCTTTAGGGGCCAAACGCCCCACTAACGCCAGGGACAACCTGGCTTTAGGGGCCAAATGCCCGGCTAACGCCCGGGTGTTTCCTTTTCGACTCTTAAGCGTATTTTTGATGTATTTGCATCCATTTAGCTCGGTTTC
Source organism: Nicotiana knightiana (assembly GCA_005239525.1). Classification (NCBI taxonomy): domain Eukaryota; kingdom Viridiplantae; phylum Streptophyta; class Magnoliopsida; order Solanales; family Solanaceae; genus Nicotiana; species Nicotiana knightiana. The sequence continues at coordinate 10,442 of ML372604.1, read as the reverse complement.
CATCTCCAATGCACCTACACATGAAATAAACTCCATTATGCACATACAAAGTGTATTTTTATCATTAACGCACATAAAATGTAAGGCATATAACATGTTAAACCATGAATTCTAGCCTCACATCACAGCTCACCGTGGAATATCTGCCTCGGTATCAGGGGCGTACTCCAAACTGGTAACCAGATGGACGTGCCTCAGAACCTGTACAATTAAGTACAAAAGCTTAGAATGAGTACGTAAACATCATGTACCCAGTAAGTATCCAGTCTAACCTCGAAAAAGTAGTGACGAGAGGTTAACTTGACACTTACTAGGGCCAAACAATAAACATAAGCATGTGACTAAGCATGAATGTCAAGGCTAAATAGCAGAAAATAATAGGAAATCACAAGCTTTTCTATAATTATAAATATACGTAAATTCTTGTCATTTCAGTTGATAATTTATATCCCAGGATATTTAAAACAGTCTAAAAATCATGGGAAAGTGCCAAACAGATAGCATGCGCATAAAATGCCGAGGACTTACGGCCGATCCAACATAATAATAAATGTGCATTGCCGAAGGGTCAAAGGACGCGAACCACAGATGCATCTGTTAACCTGCCGAGGCGAACGACCTGCTCCCATGAAAGTATTGGAAGGAATCACTCTGCTCGCGAAATATAATTGCGAAGCGGTCAAACATAAACATAATATATTTCTCTTCCTCAATTCCTTTAAAAATAATAATTTACTTGAAACTTTAAAATTCTTAAGATCTTGAAATAAATTCCACCCAATACAATTAGCGTATGAAATAAATAAACAGTATTCACAAAGCATGGTGTGCACCTAAACTACCCAGACCTAACAAGAATAGTAACCACGTACGGACCCTCGTCACCTCGTTCTTACGTAGTCTCCCACAAATATTCATAATCATATAAGTTCACCTATGGGGAGATTTCCCTCTTACAAGGTTAGGAAGGAGACTTACCTTGTTTCGGGACTACTTCCAACTCAAGAATGCTCTCAAACTCTCAAACCGGAGCCGCACAATCCGAAACTATTCAAATAACGTAAAAACCAATCATTATAGGCTTACAAATTCATATTCTAGCTATTAAAGTGGTTCTCCAACCCCAAATGCAAGATTCCCAAAATTCACCCCCGGGCCCACTTGCTCGGATTCCGGAAATTTTTAAGAGAAGTTGTTACCCATAACCTAAGGATCAATAATATATGATTTTTTTTACTGGATTCCATAACTAATTTCGTGGTTAAATCCCATTTTTATCAAAACCCTAGGTCTTACTCTAAACCCATAATTTTCACAAATCTTTATGTCTTAATCTACCCAAAACTAATTATTAAACTCACATTAAGTAGGAATAGCTTATCTCTCAAATGCAAAGTTGGAATCCCCTCTTTGAAAGCTCCCAAATCTCCCAAACAATGAAGGAAATGTGTCAAAAATGACATATTCCCAAATTAAATGAAGGCACTGCCTTCAGCGATTTCCGCCCTGCGGAGAGGGGACCGTATATGTGGTCTCGCTTCTGCGAGGGGTGGTCCGCACCTGCGGAAATTGGCCAGGCTGGCTGGGGCCACATCTGCGGTCTAAGGGCTGCTTATGCGAAAGAGGAGCCGTTACTGTGGTTCTTGGGCTCCTCTCCATGGGCCGCACCTGGGAAGAGTCGACTGCTTATGCGGTCTCGCACCAGCGTCTGGCCAAATGTAGGTGCGGTCGCACCTGAACTGGTGCACCAGAAGCTCACTTTGAGCTTGGACTCGCCTCGCACGATGTCTGAATGACATACGGGGCCCCCGAGGTCCCGTTTAAACATACCAACAAGTCATAAATCATAAAACGGACTCGCTCGAACCTACTTACACTACTCAGAATGATACCAAATTTTGCGTACAAGTATTAAATGATATTACAGAACTATTCCCGATCTCGGAATTCCATTTGTACCTCGATACCCTCAAAACACGTTCCAAGCCTCAATTATAGAACTTCAAGAATCTATTTTCGCTATTTGGCACCGAAACGCTCCCGGGTTATCTAAAACCTGTTCCGAACATACGCCCAAGTCCAAAATTGACATATGAACCTATTGGAACCTTCAAATCCTGATTCTGATGTCGTTTACTCAAAATGTCGACCGGAGTCAAACTTGACCTTTTAGGCCAACCTTAGGGAACCAAGTGTTCATATTTCAACCCAAACTCTTCCAAATCTGGAACCAACTATCCCCACAAGTCATAAGTCAGTAAAAGCAAACATGGGAAGTCTTAATTTAGTGGTATGGGGTTCTCAGAAGCAAAACAACCGTTCAGGTCGTTACATTCTCCACCTCTTAAACAAACGTTTATCCTCCAACGATCTAGAATCATGCTTGGAGTGCTGAACAAGTGTGGATATCTGCTCTATATGTCCTCCTCGGACTCCCAAGTCACCTCCTCGGCTGGGTGGCCCCTCCACTGCACCTTCACGGTGAAAACCATCTTAGACCTCAACTGGCGCTCCTGCCTAGCAATAATAGCAACTGGTTCCTCCTCGTAGCCCAACCTCTCATCCAGCTGAATGGTACTGAAGTCTTATATTCTTTGCAGACCAGCGGGATCTCCCCTATCACTTGGCAGTAGTTCACACAGCTTTTTCTGGACAGGTATATTCCACCCTCCAAGAGGGAAGAGCTGCGGTACTAGTTTGAGCAGCTTGAGCAGGGTTAGATGTCAGTGACCGACTACGAGGCGAAGTTTTCTGAGTTGTTTTGTCATGCACTTATGATAATTCCTACTGACGTGAAGCAGAGGTTTGTAGCAGGGTGGCACTCTGGTACTAGGGCAAACATGGCCCGAGGGGTGGAGATGGGGACTCCTTATTAGCTAGTAGTGGAGATTGCCCGCAGGATTGAGGGCTATAGTCTGAGGGGTAAAAATAAGGGACAACAGGATAAGAGGGCTCGGTTTTCTAGAGATTTTAGAGGTGCTCCGGCTAGGGGTAGAGGTCAGTTTAGGAGGGGCCTGCCCAGCATGGCCCCATATTCAGTACCACCACCACCTCATCGAGGTGCTCTAGTGAGGCCTTATTTCAGTGCGATGTCAGAGAGTTCTTACTGCCCACGAGCTATTCAGGGTTCCTCTGGCGGGTATTCTGGTCATCAAGGTTCTTCCAGTGCCTATTTCAGTGCCATGCCAGAGAGTTCTTACCGTCCCCCAGCCATTCAGGGTTCCTCCGATAGGTATTCCGGCCACCAGGGCGAGTCTTCAGGGCAGCAGTCTATGGTGCTGAGAGGTTGTTATGAGTGTGGGGCTCCAGACCACATGAGGAGGACTTTCCCGAGGCTCTGGGGCAAGGCAGTACAACAAAGTCCTCAGCCTATGATTACAACACCAGCAGTCCGGCCACCCAGAGGTGGAGGACAGGTGGATAGGGGTCGTCCTATAGGTGGAGGCCAGGTAGGGGGAGCTCAACCAGCTTCTGTCTAGTCAGGTGGAGGCCAGCTAGCCTGTGCTCCAGCTAGATTCTATGCTTTTCCGGCCAAACCATATGCATTAGCCTCAGATTTTGTTATCATAGGTATTATCTCCATCTGCGGTAGGGAGGCTTCAGTATTATTTGATCCAGGGTCTACTTATTCATATGTATCATCTATGTTTGCTCATTTCCTGGATATTCCTCGTGAGTCTTTGGGTACTCCCGTTTATGTGTCTACTCCTGTGGGCGATTCGGTGGTTGTGGACCGGATCTATCGGTCCTATGTGGTCACATTTTGTGGGTTTGAGGCTAGAGTAGACCTCTTGTTACTTGATATGACCGACTTTGAGGTCATTCTGGTCATGGACTGGTTATCTCCTTATCACGCCATCCTAGATTGCCATGCCAAAACTGTTACTTTAGCCATGCCTGAGTTGCCGAGGTTGGAGTGGAGAGGTTCTCAATTAGTACAGCTAGTCGGTTTATTTCTTTTCTGAAGGCTCGATGTATGGTCGAGAAGGGGTGTTTAGCTTATCTCTCTTATGTGCGGGACACCACCGAAAAGTCTCCAATGAATGATTCAGTTCCAGTAGTCCGAGATTTCACTGATGTGTTTCCTTCTGACCTCACAAACATGTTGCCAGATCGTGATATTGATTTCTGCATTGACTTGGCTCCAGGAACCCAGCCTATATCCATTCCACCATACCGTATGACTCCGAAAGAATTGAAAAAACTGAAAGAACAGCTTGAGGAGTTTCTAGCTAAGGGTATCTCCTTGGGGTGCCCCAGTGTTATTTATGAAGAAAAAGTATGGGATTATGAAGATGTGTATTGACTACCACCAGTTGAACAAAGTTACCATCAAGAACAAGTACCCGTTGTCGTGCATCGATGATTTGTTTGACCAGTTGCAGGATGCTAGGGTGTTTTCTGATATTGACTTAATATCGGGGTACCATCAGTTGAGGATTTGGGACTCAGATGTTTCAAAGACTGCCTTCCATACTAGATATGGTCATTATGAGTTCCTTGTGATGTACTTTGGCTTGACTAATTCCCCAACATCGTTTATGGATTCAATGAACAGGGTGTTCAGGCCTTATATTGATTCTTTTGTCATTGTCTTCATTGATGACATCTTGATCTACTCACGTAGCCTGGGGGAGCACGAGCAACATTTGAGAGTAGTGCTTCAGACCTTGCGGGAGCGAAAGTTGTATGCTAAATTCTCCAAGTGTGAGTTTTGGTTAGATTATGTGGCATTCTTGGGGAATGTTGTATCTGGAGAGGGTATCAAGGTGGATCCTAAGACTATTAAGGTAGTTCAGAGTTGGCCACATCCCACTTCAGCGACCGAGATCAGGAGTTTCTTGGGATTGGCAGGTTATTATCGTCAGTTTGTTGAGGGCTTTTCATCTATTGCAGCCCCTCTGACTAGATTGACCCAGAAGGGTGCCCCATTCTGATGGTCCGACGAGTGTGAGGCGAGCTTCCAGAAGCTTAAGACTGCTTTGACCACATCACCAGTTCTAGTGTTGCCCTCCGGTTCAGGGATGTATACAGTTTATTGTGACGCTTCATGCATTGTCTTAGGATGTGTATTGATGTAGGAAGAACGAGTTATTTCATATGCTTCACGTCAACTGAAGATTCATGAGAAGAACTACCCCATGCATGATGTGGAGTTGGTAGTGATTGTTCATGCTCTTAAGATTTGGAGGAATTACTTGTATGGAGTGTCTTGTGAGGTCTATACAGACACAGTTTACAACACTTGTTCAAGTAGAGGGATCTTAATTTGAGGCAGCGTAGGTGGCTTGAGTTGCTGAAGGATTATGACATCACCATTCTTTATCATCGGGGCAAGGCCAATGTGGTTGCAGATGCCTTAAGCAGGAAGGCAGTTAGTATGGGTAGCTTGGCATTCATTTCGGCGGAGGAGAGGCCACTAGCTTTGGACATCCAGTCCTTGGCTAATAGACTTGTGAGGCTGGACATTTTAGAGCCCAACCGATTTCTTTCATGTGTTGTCGCTCAGTCTTCATTATTGGGGCAGATCAAGGCTCGGCAGTTTGATGATCCTCACTTGGCAGTTCTCAGAGAGACGGTACTAAAGGGTGGTGCCAAGGATGTTTCTATTGGCGAGGATGGTGTTCTCTGACTTCAGGATCGCCTATGTATTCCTAATATTGATGGCCTGAGGGAGAGGATTCTAGAGGAGGCACACAGTTCATGGTATTCTATTTATCCAGGTGCTACGAAGATGTATCGTGACCTGAGGCATCACTACTGGTGGCGGCGGATGAAGAAAGACATAGTGGAGTATGTGGCTAGATGTCTAAATTTCCAACGGGTTAACTATTAGCACCAGAAGCCAGGAGTCCTACTCCAGCAGATGCCTATACCTAAGTGGAAATGGGAGCGCATCACTATGGACTTCGTAGTTGGGTTGCCACGGACTTTGCGGAAGTTTGATGCGGTTTGGGTTATTGTAGACAGGTTGACCAAGTCGGCACACTTCATTCCAGTAGCCACTACTTATGCTTCAGAGAGACTGGCCCAGATCTACATTCGGGAGATAGTTCGATTGCACGGTGTGCCTATGTCCATCATATCAGATAGAGGTCCTCAGTTTACCTCACATTTCTGGAGAGCCGTACAGAGTGAGTTGGGCACCCGCGTAGAGCTCAACACAACATTTCTTCCTCGGGGCATGTGTGATTGACTTTGAAGGGCAGTGGGACCAGTTTTTGCCCTTGGCCGAGTTTTCTTACAACAACAGCTATCAGTCCAACATTGAGATGGCTCCATTTGAGGCTTTATATTGTCGGTGATGTCGTTCCCCTATCGGGTGGTTTGAGCCTGGCGAGGCTAAGTTATACGGTACCGATTTGGAAAAGGTAAAGTTGATTCAGGAGAGACTTCGCACGGCACAGTCCAGATAGAAGATTTACGCGGATCAGAAGACGCATGATGTATCATTTATGGTCGGCGAGAAGGTTCTCTTGAATGTCTCGCCGACGAAGGGTATTATGAGGTTCGAGAAGAAGAGCAAATTGAGATCAAGATTTATAGGTCCATTTGAGGTGTTGAGGCGAGTTGGGGAGGTTGCTTATGAGCTTGCTCTACCTTCCAGCTTATCAGGTGTTCATCCAGTTTTTCACGTATCTATGCTCCAGAGGTACCACGCCGACTTGTCTCATGTGTTAGACTTCAGTACCATTCAGCTAGACAAAAGGTTGGGCTACGAGGAGGAACCAGTTGCTATTATTGATAGGCAGAAGTGCCAGTTGAGGTATAAGAGGGTTTCTGCCGTGAAGGTCCAGTGGAGGGGCCAACCAGTCGAGGAGGCGACTTGGGAGTCCGAGGAGGACATGCGGAGAAAATATCCACACTTGTTCAGCACTCCAGGTATGATTCTAGACCCGTTCGAGGATGAACGTTTGTTTAAGATGTGGAGAACGTAACGACCCGATCAATTGTTTTGCTTTCTAGAACCCCGTGCCTCCAAATAAGACTTCCCGTACTTGCTTATACTGATTTATGACTTGCGGGGATGGTTGGTTCGGGATTTGGAAGAGTTTGGGTTAAAACCGGAATACTTGGTTCCTTAAGGTTGGCCTAAAAGGCCAAGTTTGACTTCGGTCAACATTTTGAGTAAACGACTTCGAAATCAGGATTTGAAGGTTCCAATAGGTTCGTATGATGTTGTCGAACTTGGCGTGTCTTTGGAACGCGTTTTGGATGACCCGGGATCGTTTTGGAGCCAAATAGCGAAATATGATTCTTGAAGTTCTATAATTATGGTTTGGAACGTGTTTTGATTATATCGAGGTCCAAGCAAAATTTCGAGACCGGGAATAGCTCCGTAATGTCATTTAAGACTTGCACGCAAAATTTTGGTATCATTCCGAGTAGTATAAGTACGTTTCGATGTGTTAGAAGTAGATTTAAGAACTCAAAGTTCATAAGTTTGATTTAATTGGTTTTAGGGTGTGATTCTTAATTTTGATGTTGTTCGGGCGTTCCGAAGATTTGAGAAAGTCGTTTTATGATTTAGAACTTGTTGGTATGTTCGGACGGGGCCTCGGGGGCCCCGGATTCCATTCGGACGTCGCGTGAGACGAGTCCAAGCTCAAAGTGAGCTGTTGGTGCACCAGTTCTGGTGCGACCGCACCTGCGGTTGGCCAGCCGCGGGTGCGAGACACAGAAGCAGTCGACCCCTCACAGATGCGTCCATAGATTGGATGCCCAAGTTCCGCAGATGCGGTCCTTTTCCGCAGAAGCGGTGCTGATCACGCTCAACTATGTCTAATAAAATACTAAGCGGGCTTTGCAAATATAATCTGGGGTATTATGCCCAGAGTCGATCCCACAGGGAGTTAACGTATCAAGCAAGCTGTCAGAATACTAAAATTTCACTTGGTGTTGTTTAAACTACTACAACTAAATTAAAATATTAAAACTAAAGATTAACTACAATAAGGTGTAAACAATTGTAATAAAGGTCTAAGGTTATGTTTTCCCCCGTCGGTGAACTTACTTCTCGGATACTTCATATAGCTTGATTAGTTGTCTCTATCAATAATGAACACTCTATCTACCATAAATCTCTCTCAAGTAATTATGATAATTTACTAGACGNTCTAATCCAACTTCTAAACCCTCGGTTATGACTTTAGTCTATACTCCGGGAGTGATGTTGTTCAAACAACCACCTAAATATGCACTCTCTCTCAAGTAGATACATAATAAATAGGAACAGTTAATTGAGGGCCCTTCAATCAACTACAACAAGAACGTAGTTGAACAAATAGAGATTAATCAACCAATCAAAACTATATTAATATCACAATAAGTTTATTCCCCAACGGGTTCCACCAAAACGCTAGATTAAGGAAATTAGCTACTCATGCTCATAATAATCAACTCTAAAATAACTTGCATAATTAAACTACAAAGTAATGAGTAAAAGCTGTAAAAATCAATGTTTTGCTTCTCTGAGTAGTATTCCTCAGGCGTCTCTTGTCTCTAATGGCATCTCTCCTTTCAAGTTGTGTTTTGGGTGTTTTTGGGTCTATTTATATGTTTAGGACAAACCCTAAACATGTAGGAAACTTCTACTCAAACCGGGAAACACTTAAAATCTTCAAAACTCGAATTGGACCAGACCAGGGACCTGGCTTTATAGCCCAAACGCCTAGATAAAGCCAGGCTAGGCTTGGCGTTATGGCTCTAACGCTTGGATAAAGCCAGGCCAGGCCTGTTCTTAAGGCTCAAACGCCTGGATAAAGCCAGGCCAGGCCTGGCCTTAAGGCTCAAATGCCTGGGTATAGCCCGGCGCACTCCTCTTTGCCTCTAGAGCGTATTTTCAATGTTTTTGCATCCATTTAGCTCGGCTTCCATCTCCAATTCACCTACACATGAAATAGACCCCATTATGCACATACAAAGTGTATTTTTATCATTAACGCACATAAAATGTAAGGCACATAACGTGTTAAACCATAAATTCTAGCCACACATCAACACCCCACACTTAAACTTTTGCTCGTCCTCGAGCAATCAAACTACACTCATGAACACAACTTATTAAGCAAATCCCTTAACACGTTATACCAAGAATTTTTTTAGCTTTTTCAGTTTATGATTGAAGATCACAAAAGGATTAGCACTAAAGTCAGCTGTCCAGTTCTCCTTGACCACCTCTTTGAATGTATCATGTTTTACCCAGAAATTAAGGAATCTGAATGGTTTCTTGATTGGTGTGACTTCTATATCACATTTCAATAACATCGGGCAATGATCAGAACCTATTTTAGATAAGTGAGTGATTTCTAGACCAGGAAAGGTCTGTTGTAGTTCAATGTTGCCAAGGCACCTATCCAATCTCTTGAAAATACAATCTTCCTCAGTTCTTCCATTCCACCATGTGAATATACTACCCTTAAATCCCAAGTCTGCTAAGTTACATGTGTTAATGCAGTGTCTGAAGTCATCAACCTCGTTAATAGACACTGGTAAACCTCCAAACTTCTCCTCCTCATCCAAAATGACATTGAAATCACCCCCCACAAGCCATGGTAGTGTCATGTCAGATGCTAAAGCATACATGGAGTCCCATAACTCTATTCTTTCTATTGCATCACATTTGGCATATACCAGTGTGAGCATGAGTTCCACATGAGATTCAGTATGAATAAGTTTTAGCGTAAGCTGCTGTACCAGATTATATACAATTGTCACTTCAAAAACTTCATCAATGAAAGCCCAAATTTTATTAGAGACATTTACTACTGCCTGAGCTAATCCAATTCTTTTTCTGTATCTCTCCATCTTGCTAGCTTGTTGCTTAGGTTCCATAATTCCTATAAATTCAAAATGGTGTTTTTTGTGCATTGTTATCAATCTTTCAAAGGCCTGCATCGTTTTGACAGACCTTACATTCCATATTAATGCATCCATCAAAGGTTTTGAGACTTAGAGAGTGTTCTCCTAGTTTGTACTCCTCCTGTTGATGCTATTGCTGCAACCTTCCCTTGCTTTCCTTTTCCTTTGGTTGTTGATCTCCCTTTCTCCATGTGCCTTGGAGATAAGTCTCCCTGTCTAGCCATATTGAGAAAATTTTGTGCTAAGGACTCCTCATCCATATATTTGTTGGCAATATCGTGTTGTGTAATATTTTCCCCAGGTACCAAATTATCTGTGTCTTCTGCATAACTATCAAGTTTCTGGCTTCTTTATTAACCTCTATTTGGGATTGATTTTCTGGAACAATGCCAGCTTCCAATTGTAATTTACTAGCTATTTCTCTTTTTCCTTTTGCACTGGCATTTGGTTTTTCAATGCCTACAGCTTTTGTCTTCTCAACTATCATATCTACTGCGCCACCTAGGTCCCCAGGATCACCAGGATCTTCCAATAAACATATTTCCTCAAGGTCACCCTTTCCTTGTACCTGTATATCGATT
>ML372603.1:28693-50254 GCA_005239525.1 Nicotiana knightiana | reverse complement strand
ATATATATATATATATATATATATATATCTTTCGATCCAAATCTCCTCAATGATAAAACCACCGTAACTCAGTCCGCAACTCAGAATTTATAATGCAATGCAGTACAGGGGGGAAATCTCTCGGAATCTCGTCCGTAGTCCCAAGTGCCATTAATGACTTTATTTCCTTCTTATTATTTTAGTGTCGTTTTGCATTCGTCTATTTTACACTAATGAAATAAGGCATTTTGGCATCTAAGTTCTCCAAATCAACTTGTCGCTAGGCCTACCTCGGGCATAACGAGGCTCCCAAATTAGGACACGATTTTATTCCTGCACTTTGTGTTTAAATACTGCAATATTTTCTCATGATCCTCACTGACTTGGCTACCTTTTATTTTTGTTTTGTTTCTTTCTTTTGATTATTTCCCCTCCCCAAAGGTTGGTTCGTGCATTCTGGCATCATCATCATATCACACAAGATCCAGGGCCCGACGAGTCCAGGGGTAGAAAGGCTGAGCATCGTTATTTACTTCTTTTTTGCTAATAATTTTCTTTTCGTCTTTTCCATTTTTGTATTTTCCAATAAAATCTCCCATGTTCCAAAACAGTCGAAAATCACTTTTACATTTCAACGAATCTGTATTTATTTATTATCGTTCTCTCATTATTTTATCCATACATCGTTGCTATTTCCAGTCTTGATGAACCAATGACTGTGACATGCAATGAGACAACGCAACAAAAGGACATCGATTCAGAATAAGAGGATGTCATATAAGATGAAATTATCAGATAAGTTGAGTATTCTGAAAACAAGCTTAAGTCCAATCTGGACGAAACCTAGATAATCAACCTGAGAGATTCAGAAACTGTCAAAGAAACTCGCATCACCATTCATTTATCGCCATCAGAGAAAATGGAATACACACAATTCTTGAAAGAGTATGAAGATATATTTGCATGGTCGTACGATGACATGACATGTCTAAGTACGTCCATTGTGGCTCACAAGTTACCGACCAATCCAATGTGCCTGCCGGTAAAGCAAAAGCTCAGAAAGTTCAAGCATGTATAAGTCTGAAAACCAAATAGGAAGTTACCAAGAAAATCAATGCCAAGGTTCTCAGGGTAGTTGAATATCCGACATGGTTATCCAACATTGTACCAGCCCAAGAAAGATGGAAAGGTCAGGGTTTGTGTCAACTACCTGGATCTCAATCGGGCCAGTCCGAAGGATGGTTTCCCTCTCCCGAACATACACATCCTGATTGACAATTGCGCCAAGCATGAGCTTAGTAGTTCGTGGATTTCTTTGTTGGTTACCATCAAATTTGGATGGACGAGGAAGACGCTGAGAAAACGTCTTTCATTACGCCGTGGGGAGTCTACTGTTATAAGATGATGCCATTCAGCCTAAAGAATGCTGGGGCCACCTATATGAGAGCTATGACCACTATCTTCCATGACATGATACACAAAAAAATCGAGGTGTATGTGGATGACGTCATCATCAAGTCCAAAAGAGCCACCGACCATACAACGGATTTGAGAAAGTTCTTCGACAGGCTGTGAAAGTACAACTTGAAATTAAACCCCGCAAAGTGTGCATTCGGGGTTCCTGCTAGGAAATTTCTTGGGTTCATCGTCAGCCGCCGAGGGATAGAATTGGACCCATCAAAGGACAAAGACATCCAAGAGTTACCACCGCCAAAGAACAAGAAAGATGTGATGAGTTTCCTGGGACGCCATAACTACATCAGTCGATTCATAGCCCAGTCCCTAGTTATATGTGAACCAATCTTCAAGATGCTAAAGAAAGATGTTGCGACCAAATGGACTGAGGATTGTTTGAAAGCTTTCCACAGAATCAAGGAATACTTGTCAACGCCACCAGTTTTGGTCCCGCCAGAGCCAGGTAGACCCTTGCTACTCTACCTTGCGGTATTAGATGAAGCTTTTGGTTGCATTATGGGGCAGCATGAAGAGACATGAAGAGACATGAAGAAAGGAACAGGATATTTATTACCTGAGTAAGAAGTTCACTCCATATGAGGTACGGTATTCTCTACTGGAACGTACCTGCTGTGCTCTGACCTGGGTAGCCCAAAAGCTGAGGCATTACTTCTGTGCCTACACAATATATCTCATATCATGGATGGATCCCTTGAAGTATATCTTTCAGAAGTCCATGCCCACTGGCAAGTTGGCCAAATGGAAAATCCTGCTGAGTGAGTTTGACATTGTCTATGTGACTCAGAAAGCGGTCAAGGGGCAAGCATTGGCATATCATCTTGCCGAGAATCCTGTGGGAGGAGAATACGAACACTAGAAAACGTATTTTCCCGATGAAGAAGTATCATTCATAGGAGAAGACATTGCAGAATCCTATGACGGTTGGAGAATGTTCTTCGACGGAGTAGCCAATTTCAAAGGAGTCAGCATTGGAGCTGTCCTAATATAGAAACAGGTCAACATTACCCGGTATCTGCCAAACTCAGATTTCCCTCCACCAACAATATGGCAGAATATGAAGCCTGCATCTTAGGGCTCAATATGGCAGTTGACATAAATATCCAGGAGTTGTTAGTAATTGGTGACTCAGATCTGCTAATACACCAAGTACAAGGAGAATGGGCTACCAAGAATTCCAAGATACTGCCGTATCTGCACCATGTGCAGGAATTGAGAAAGAGGTTCACGAAGGCACATTCCCAGAATTCAGAACGAGTTTGCCGATGTATTTGCCACTCTATCATCCATGATACAACACCCAGATAAGAACTTTATTTATCCTATTCCAGTGAAGATCCATAACCAGCCGACATATTGTGCCCATGTTGAAGAAGAAGCAGATGGAAGACCGTAGTTCCACGACATCAGGGAATACTTGTTAAAGGGAGAGTACCCAGAGCTTGCAAATCACACCCAGAAATGCACGCTTCGGAGATTTTCAAACAATTTCTTTCTCAGCAGAGGAAAGAAATTAAGATGTGTTGATGCAAAGGAAGCTTCCAGACTACTTGAAGAGATACATGCTAGGACCTGCGGCCCACATATGAATGATTTTGTCTTGGCAAAGGAAATACTCAGAGCTGGGGGCTTACCACCATCCTCCAACCTTAATGGCTCTCCTATGCCGGGATTTCTGCCTTCTTTTAGGTCCTCAAGGGACCGGTGGCCATTCCACTAACCCCTAGGCTTGTGCTCACCATTCTCAGGCCACCATGGCTCGATCGAGTAAGATCTTTCCTTTTTGCGGCTAAACCTATGGGTTTCTAAGTCGGTCTCTCTATTTCTGGGTTATTTTCTAGAAAACCCTAACCCCTTCTACTGTACCTCTTAGATCTATAACAGATATGGGGTCTTTCTGAGCTATTTTAGTTTGTTTCATGAAAAACCTTTCGATTTCTCAAGTCGTGCCAGTATTATCGCCTGCCATGGTCCAGGATAGACGCCTTGGTACGGAGCTGGGACCGGATCGCATGATATTTTTCTAGGACCTCAAATACGACCCAAGGAACAATAAACCAACACTTCGAAATGATCAAGTTACAGTTTTTGGAATTTTATGGCAATTAAACTGGAAGTACGCCAGTCGTGCCTGTATTATCGCCTGCAATGGTCCAGGCCGGACGCCTTGGTACGGAGCCGGTACCAGATCGCATGATATTTTTCCGGGACATCAAATATGACCCAAGGAACCATAACCAACTCTTCGAAATGATCAAGTTAAATTTTTAGGCGTTTTATGGCAATTAAACTGGAATTCCACTAGTCGTGCCTGTATTATCGCCTGCCATGGTCCAAGCCGGACGCCTTGGTACGTAGTCGGTACTGGATCGCATGATATTTGTTCGAGACATCAAATACGACCCAAGGAACTATAACCAATGCTTCTAAANTGCCATGGTCCAGACCGAACGGCTTGGTACGGAGCCGGTACTGGATTGCATGATATTAGTCCGGGACAGAAAATACGACCCAAGGAACCATAACCAATGCTTAGAAATGATCAAGTTAGATTTTTTGGCATTTTATGGCAACTAAACTGAAATTCCGCCAATCGTGCCTGTATTATCGCTTGACATGGTCCAGGCGGGATGCCTTGGTACGTAGCTGGTACCGGATCGCATGATATTTTTTCGGGACATCAAATACAACCCAAGGAACCATAGCCAATGCTTCGAAATGATTAAGTTACAATTTTTGGCATTTTATGGCAATTAAATTGGAATTCCGCCAGTGGTGCCTGTATTATTACCTGCCATGGTCCAGGCCGGACACCTTGGTACAGAGTCGGTACTGGATCGCATGATATTTGTCCGGGACATCAAATACGACCCAAGGAACTATAACCAATGCTTCGAAATAATCAAGTTACATTTTTTGGCAATTAAACTGGAATTCCGCCAGTGGTGCCTGTATTATTACCTGCCATGGTCCAGGCCGGACACATTGGTACGGAGCCGGTACCGGGTCGCATGGTATTTGTTAGGGACATCAAATACGACCCAAGGAACCATAACCAATGCTTAAAAATGATCACGTTACATTTTTTGGCATTTTATGGTAATTAAATTGGAATTCCTCCAGTCGTGCATGTATTATCGCCTACCATGGTCCAGGCCGGACTCCTTGGTACGGAGCCGGTACCAGATCGCATGATATTTTTCTGGGACATCAAATATGACCCAAGGAACCATAACCAACACTTCGAATGATCAAGTAACATTTTTTGGCATTTTATGGCAATTAAACTGGAATTTTTCCAGTCATGCCAGTATTATCGCCTGCCATGGTCCAGGCCGGATGCCTTGGTACGGAACCGGTACCGAATCGCATGATATTTGTCCGGGACATCAAATACGACCCAAGGAACCATAACCAACGCTTCGAAATGATCAAGTTACAATTTTTTTGCATTTTATGGCAATTAAACTGCAATTCGGCCAGTCGTGCCTGTATTATCGCCTGCCATGGTCCAGGTCGGACGTCTTGGTACGGAGCCGGTACCGGATTAGATGATATTTGTCGAGGACATCAAATACGACCCAAGGAACCATAACCAACTCTTCGAAATGATCAAGTTAAAGTTTTAGGCGTTTTATGGCCATTAAACTGGAATTCCGCTAGTCGTGCATGTACTATCGCCTGACATGGTCCAGGCCAGGCGCCTTGATACAGAGCCGGTACCGTATCACATGATATTTGTCCGGGACATCAAATACGACCCAAGTAACCATAACCAACGCTTCGAAATGATCAAGTTACATTTTTTGGCATTTTATGGCAATTAAACTGGAATTCCGCTAGTCGTGCCTGTATTATCGCCTGCCATGGTCCAGGCCGGACGCCTTGGTACGGAGTCGGTACCGGATCGCATGATATTTGTCCGGGACATCAAATACGACCCAAGGAACCATAACCAACGCTTCGAAATGATCAAGTTACATTTTTTGGCATTTTATGGCAATTAAACTGGAATTCTGCAAGTCGCAGATTTTCAAATCACACCCAGAGCTTGCAAATCACATACAAAATGCACGCTCCGGAGATTTTCAAACAATTTCTTTCTCAGCAGAGGAAAGAAATTAAGATGTGTTGATGCAAAGGAAGCTTCCAGACTACTTGAAGAGATACATGCTAGGACCTGCGGCCCACATATGAATGATTTTGTCTTGGCAAAGGAAATACTCAGAGCTGGTTACTTCTAGATGACCATGGAAATGGACTACATCCAGTATGCCCGGAAATGCTACCAATGTCAGGTACATGCAGATATGATGAAGGTACCCCCAAACGAGCTCAATGTAACAAGCTCTCCTTGGTCGTTCGCTGCCTGGGGAATGGACGTCATTGGACCGATAGAGCCTACCGCCTCAAATGGACACAGATTCATCTTAGTAGCTATTGATTATTTCACTAAATGGGCCGAAGCGGCATCCTATAAAGCAGTGACTAAGAAAGTCGTGGCAGACTTTGTCCGCGACCGTATCATTTGTCGGTTCGGGGTTCTAGAGTCAATCATCACCGACAACGGCTCCAATCTCAACAGTGATCTGATGAAAGCCATGCGCGAGACTTTCAAAATCAAGCACAATAATTCCACAGCCTATAGACACAGATGAATGGAGCTGTGGAAGCCGCCAACAAGAACATCAAAAAGATATTGAGAAAGATGATAGAAAAGCACAAACAGTGGCATGAAAAGTTATCATTCGCCTTACTGGGATACCCCACCACAGTCCACACATCAACCGGGGAAACTCCTTATTTACTGGTTTATGGTACGGAAGTTGTTATTCCTGCCGAAGTGGAGATCCCTTCCTTAAGAATCATACAAGAAGCTGAGCTCAGCGACGCAGAATGGATAAAAGGTCGATACAAGCAGTTGGACCTCATAGATGGGAAAATGATGAATGCAATATGTCACAGACAACTTTAACCGAATAGAATGTCAAGAGCCTTCAACAAGAGATTCAAGCCATGACAGTTCACACCGGGGCAGCTGGTGTTAAAAAACATCTTTCCATGTCAAGATGAAGCCAAAGGGAAATTTTCTCCCAACTGGCAAGGTCCGTATATGGTTCACTGAGTATTGACATGTGGAGCCCTTATGCTTACAGAAATGGACGGAGAAGTCTGGCCAAAGTCAATCAATTCAGATGCAGTCAAACGATATTATGTGTAACTTTCTATGATTTTCTTCAATGATGTAAATTGAACTATGCCTTACCTGATTCCTGTTTAAGAGGGGATACGTAGGCATCCCTATGGGTTCGGTCATAATTCAATAAAAATCTCATCTCCCCCCGCAATTGAAAACTGGGGCAGAATTTTGAGGACCCTCAAAATTCCCAAGCAAGTTCAGCTGATCACAGCATGTACAACGGTTAGAATCATCAACCATCTAACTGGGGTAGAATTTTGAGGAGGACCCTCAAAATTCCCAAGCAAGTTCAGCTGATCACAGCATGTACAACGGTTAGAATCATCAACCATCTAACTGGGGTAGAATTTTGAGGAGGACCCTCAAAATTCCGTAGCATGAGTGGTTGCAATGTCTTGAACCATGTCATGGTCATCAGTTCATCTAAATTTCTCAAAAATATATTTTTTACTATGTGTTTATAAAATCATGCAAGTTTTCAAAATATAGCTCTGTTTAGCAAACGCTACCCCGATGACATAAACAGGATCATCAGACTAAGCAGAACGAAGCAAGAAAAGCCAGCGGGGAAACAAACCAACATTCCCCATCTATAGAACTCATGATTTTTCTTTGGATGCAGGAATAAAGAACAAACAGGTTTCGAAGTCACAAATTTCAACAAAGTCGCAAATGCAAAGTTTACTATCAGCACAAAAGAACGAACATGCTCCATAGTGACATTTCTCACAACAATCGCAATACCACAACCTATTACCAACTAAGAGATCATACTAGCATTCGCTATTTGTTCCTTTGCATAGGGCCAAGCCCTGCCTTCATCTTGCACGGGACTAAGCTCTATCCCACATTTTTCATGAGGTTAAGTTCTACCTCCATTTGCATAAGGCTAATCATCTGCCTTGCGTCTGCATAAAACTAAGCTTTGTTTCCTTTGTATAAGGCTAATCGTCTGCCTTCCGTCTGCATAAGGCTAAGCTTTGCCTTCATTTGCATGAGACTAAGCTCTGTATCCATCTTGCACAAGCTAATCTTCTGCCTTCCATTTGCATAAGGCTAATCCCCTGCCTTCCCTTGCATAAGGCTAATCTCTGCCTTCCATTTTGCATAAGGCTAACCGCTGCCTTCCTATCTGCATGAGGCTAAGATCCTCCTCCAATTTAAATTTTCACCGAGACTAAGCGTTGTCTCTCAAGCATTATCTACTTCACTTCTCTTTCGGGCTAAGCTCTGCCCTTCAATTCGCAAGACTAAGCTCTGTCTTCTCAGCATTATATTATTGCATATCATGGGCTGAAATATCGCCAAACTATTCAAAGGCGTCATAGTCTAACGGCATCATCCTCATAGCCGGAAGACACCATGTCATGACCTGAGGATCTCTCTCAATTTGGATATCATTATTCAAAGGCATCATAGTTCGGAGGCTCCATCTTCATGGCCCGAGAACATTATTTCATGGCTTACGAATCTCTCATCAAGCAATCCATGGCCCAGGACATCATGGTCTAAGGACGTCATCCCTAACCATCCAAAGACAACTTTCATAGTCCAACGGGAACCTGCATCATGTTTAAATTTATGCATAGTATACGCTTGTATTGCTTTTAGTTGCAGGTAACCCGGTAAGTAACGGCTATCCTAGCAGGAGCAATCGCGCTCCAGTTCTCCCAACCGTATCGAACCCGATATCTCGCAAGCCGTTCATTCGCTCATCCCTAGATGTTGTTTCCACTCTTGTGATAACTTTATCTGTATACTTCGCCGATGAATCCGGAACTACATACGACCTGATTCCTATAAAATAAGAGATATGTAGGCAGCTCAAAAGCCGGAGCACGGCCTAAACCTCTCTAACCGTTTCGCTCGGTCAAAAATGGCCATCTATCTTTACCCGACAACTCTTTCATCCTTTTCGGGTAAAGAGGGGCAGATGTTGATACCCAATTTTTTCCAAAATATTTTTAAAATTGCATATGTACCTTCAAAATTATGCATTAACAACGATTGATATTTTTTCATAATTTTCCTATATTTTGTCTAATTTATCTAGCAATTTATTTCCAATAAATAATTACAAAATCTCATCACAAATGATTTTAAAGGCATTTATTGATTTAATTCATTGCTTGTGGTCCTAATAAGATCAAATTATTTCATAATTAGCAAAATTGACATCTTTTGGCTATAATTGCAATAACTTTGCAATTATAGCCTAAGCATGTAATTTATACTTTTTTTTACCAGAAATTAGCCTCTTATATTATTAAATATAAAATAATCATTTTAAAGTTATTTCCATGCATATGATTCATTTTTTATAATTAGTAATTACTTTATAAAACTATTTTAATTAAACTATCTGGGTATTTAACAAATAGCCCATGCCTATTTCAATTTTGGCCTAAATTGATTAATCACTCCCTATTAGACCAGACCCAAACCTCATTAAATCAAGCCCAAATACCCCCAAGCCCAAATCCATTAATCCCCCGACCCAATTTCTTGTTTAATCTAGACCGTTGATAAAAAACCGTTGATTAATTTTTGATCAACGGACCAGATCCCCCCTTTCCCTAATTAACCAAATAGTCTACCCCCCCCCCCCCCCCCCCCAGACCCTCATTTCTCATTTCTCCTCTCACACTTCGCCGTCATCTCCTCTCTTCTTCTCTCAAACGCTCTCTGCCCTAACCCTAATTCCCCCTCACCGGTGCTCTCATGCCGTCGACTATGGGGGCTTACCACCATCCTCCACCCTTAATGGCTCTCCTGTGCCGGGATTCCTGCCTTCTTTTAGGTCCTCAAGGGACCAGTGGCCATTCCACTAACCCCTAGGCTTGTGCTCACCATTCTCAGGCCACCATGGCTCGATCGAGTAAGATCTTTCCTTTTTGCGGCTAAACCTATGGGTTTCTAAGTCTGTCTCTCTATTTCTGGGTTATTTTCTAGAAAACCCTAACCCCTTCTACTGTACCTCTTAGATCTATAACAGATATGGGGTCTTTCTGAGCTATTTTAGTTTGTTTCATGAAAAACCTTTCGATTTCTCAAAGCGTCTCTTTATTTTCCATTAGGGTTTCCGGAAATTTTCTTCAAAATATATTTTTGTTCTTTTAATGTTGTTCTCTGATGTTTAAAACGACCTTTTGTTAAAAATGCCTTTAGTCATAACTTGTTATCATAAAAAATTAGTTTTAACACTTGTTACAATTCTGAGTCCGTCTTTGTTAATATGTTCGTGTGCTTGTTTCTCATGAACTCTCTGAGTTTCTGTAATTTTACCCTATTATCTTTAGTAGGGTTTCTGATTCTTGTTTCTTCTGCTTATATTATGTTTATTCTGTTAATTCCTCTAATCAATTCTATCTTATCTAGTTGAATCCCTGATTCTATGCGATTCTTACTTTACTATGTTTCTGATTTTACTTCTTCTTGCCTATTGTGTGTTTATTCCATTTGTTCATAGAAATTTTGTGTTAATTCTCCCCTTAATCAGTACTGTTCCTATTCGAATCCCTAATTTTCTGTGATTAACACCTTTCACTGATTTCCTGTGATGATATCTTTTACTGATTTCTGACCTCTAAGTTATTTTCTAGCCTTATTTTATGGTTGACTATACTGTTAATTGATTCTTATGATATTTCCTTAATTAGAACCTTATGTACCTAGTCTTAATTACTTGTTCTGTACTTGCACCGTTTGAATTGTTTCCTTATCTGTTATGCTCCAGTTACACATTGATTTTTTTCCTTATTTGTTACATGTTCTTACCGTTTGAAGTTAACTCCTTTAATTAAGAGAGTACTTGCACTCATTTTGCTCTAATTGGTTCTGAGTTCCATAATTTACTTCCTAATTATGATTCTTACCTTATTCCACATGTCATTCACCAACCAACATAATCCACTCAACACACACGAACACACTAGTTCAAACTCTATCTCTCACACTCAAAGCTTTCTGCTCCATTTCTGTGTCACTTACTATTATTCTAAGTTAGCCGGCTGCAAGAAGGATAACTATTGTGCTCTCATATCCCTTGACTTTTGTGGTTATTGTCTCTTTACTGGTATGTTCTGATTTTCAATTCAAGTCCCAAAACCAATATGTTTCTTTTACTGCTTCAGTTTATCATGTTCCTAATTTGTTTCTATCTATTGTTTTGTTGTTCAACATGTAATTGACCTACTTGCATCATTGCTTCATCTAGTATGCTAGTTATGTCTTACCTCTTTAGGTTTAGCATGTTCTTATAAACTGGTAATATGTCTCAATGTAACTCTACTTTGTTTTGATGCGTGTGTACTGGTTTCCTAGTTCTGGTATGCATCTATTTATTTGTTACCCTAAGTTGTCTTGATGCTATGCTCAATCATGTTTAGTATGAAATCCTACACTATGTTATCTCCCTATCCCATGAATCCCCTAGAGCACTTCTGATTATGTAACTATGTTCTAATTAGCACTCCTGAATCTATGTGTTACTATCTGCACCAAGTGCAAACGACTCCTGTCTGTTATGTGTTCACCATACCTTCTCTACTTTTCCTCAATCCCCAGTTATCCCTGTGTGAAGGTTTGTTCTCTGAGTATTGTTGAACTTGTTTGACTGACCTGCAGTTTGTTTAAATTACACAACTGTTTTCAAAAGCTGTTTTACTAAACAATTCTCCTATTTTGTAAAACTACTTCAACTTGGTCCCTTTTTCAAATATTGCTTTCCTGTTAAACCTTTTCAAAACCATGTCAAGCACTCTCACTCTACTCTTAGGTCCTTAAGCTCTGCCCCTCCAGTGTATGACTACCTTGGGATTCATGTGGGATCCCTTTGAACTCTGATGCACTGGGGCTGGCACTTCACACTGCACTTACTCAATTGTGCTTGTGAAATTTGGGTGTGAGCACTGCCCGGGATCCCTTAAGGTCCTTAGGGAACTCTGACACACTCGGATATGAGAAAGACAATGAAACATTTAGGCATTTGAGGTTCTGATAATCTGGGCCTGTTTTCAGGCTCCCTATAGTGTAACTTCATATTTTTCTTTTTCTATTTATGTAATTTATTCACATTGGTTTGTAATAATTGTTGTAAACGAATATTGGGGATCGGTAGTGAAAAGGGGAGGGTAGCCATGTCTGTTGTCAATATCAATGGGGTAGAAACCATGCCTTAGGTTTACATTTCCTATGTGCGCATTAGAATCCATGTTTAGGACCAATACATTCTAAGCGTGTCATGCATTAGATATCATGTTCTTAGGTTTACATTTTCAGCATCTCATTTGACATTATCTTCATCATTTAGAAATCCTTCTTCTAGGCTAAATAACAACATTAACATGAAAATTGTTGCTAGTGATATGCTGAAATCATGTTGTAACTTTTTGTGCATTTAGAAACCATGCTTTAGGATTCTTGCATCATCCTGCATCTTATAATGTTCATACTGGATACCCTATTTTAGGATCTTGCTAAGTCACATCTAGCTAAACTACTGATGCATGAAAAAGGGACATAAGACAGTCTCACATATGATTATCCTGTGTTAGTACAACTAGTAATAACCCCTGTGCCTTTGCAACACTTAGAACAACATGCTTTAGGTAAAACAACTTCTAAACTGTTTTAATAATTCTGGTAACTATTGTGCATTCCCCCCATGCCTAGGCAAGCCTTTGGTAACCAACCTTTATAAAACTGGAAAACTTTTTCTTTTGTGTTTACTACTTAATGGTTAACAGACTTAAAATCAGTAGGCAAACTGATTAGGGCCCCTGCTTCTGGGTTTATAAAATTGAAACTGCATATCTTCCGTGTTTTGATATTCACTTAGACATCATGTTTTAGGATCCTGTTTAATAATACTGCCCTTGTTTGTGTTTTGAGTCGTGCTGATTACATGCATTATCTGTGCTTAGACTGCGAATCTTCTCAAAACCTTTATTTGTTTACCTATGTGCTTTTATTTCTTATGTGCTACCTGTTTTAAAATTCACAAAGTTTGTTTGGCCGGGAACCACAATTGTTGTCTTCGAGGGGTGCCTAATACCTTCCCCTTGAAGTAATTTCAAGCCCTTACCCTATCTCTGGTTATCCAATCTGTGTTTTAAAATGACCCTTAGTAGGTGCCCTAACGCACCTTAATTCGTTAGGTGGCGACTCTTCAATTCCTTACCCCTTTCCAAAAGGAAATGAGTTGTCCCAATAATGTCGAATACCCTGACCAATCCGAAAGGAGAGGGAGAAGAGAGGGGGCGCGATAATCGCGAAGCACTGAGATACACCCTAAACCAACTAACTCTACAATATGAACATTCATACAAGTGTAATAACATCAGACAAAGTTGCTCTCTCTCTCTCTCAAAGCGTCAAAATAACATCAAATATCAAGAATAGATCATCAAAACTCAAGATTTTTAAAGTTTAAAACTCATTTTTCCAACTATCCACATGACGCCTCGAAATGCCATTAGGTCTCCCAGGACCCCAACCAAACATGCTTACAAGTCCAAAAACATCATACAAACCTAAGGAATTGTCAAAACATCGATCCGAAGTCGTTTACCAAGAACATTGACCATGGTCAACTCTAGTTATTTTTAAAGCCAAAAATAACGTTTTCTTTAACATTTCACATATAAGCTTTCCAAAAAATGACACGGACCACGCAAGCGAGTTATATATCATCAAATAAAGCTGAGAGAGCTCTCAGAATAATAAAATGTCCTAGTTCTCAAAACAAACTATCGGGTCGTCACAGTCTCCACCTCTAAAATAAATGTTTGTCCTCGAACAAACATAAAAATGTACCTGGAATAGTAAAAAGGTATGGGTATCTACTCCTCCTATCAGTCTTGGACTCTCTTGTAGCCTCCTCAATTGGCTGACCTCTCTAATACACTTTCATAGAAGGAAAACTCTTCGATATCAATTTTCGAACCTGTCGATCGAGAATAGACCCCTGGCTCATCCTCATAAGTTAAATCATCATCAAGTTGCACCATGGTGAAGTCTAAAACATGTGACCTATCTTCATCATACTTCTGAAGCATGGAAACATGGAATACTAGATGTACCCCTCTAGGCTAGGAGGCAATACAAGCCTATAAGAAACCTCCCCAACTCTATCCAAAACCTCAAACGGGCCAATAAACCTCAGGTTCAACTTCCCTTTTATCAAACTGCATCACACCCTTCATAGGAGAAACTCGGAGAAGAGCATTCTCACCCTCCATGTAAGCCACATTTTGAACCTTCCAATCCGCATAACTCTTTCGCCTGGACTGAGTAGTACGAAGTCGCTCCAGTATCACCTTAACCTTCTCTAAAGCATCACAAACTAGATTAATACCCAACAATCTAGCCTCACCGGGTTCAAACCAACCAGCCAGTGAACGACATTGCCTCCCATACAAGGCCTTATACGGAGCCATCTGGATGCTCGACTAATAGTTGTTGTTGTAGGCAAACTCCGCTAGTAAAACTGGTCCCACTGACACCCAAAGTCCATAAAGCTTGCCTACAACATTTCCTCCGAAATTTGAATAGTACACTTGGATTGTCCGTCCGCCTGAGTAGGAGATGCGCTACTCAGCTCGACCTGCATGCCCAACTCATGCTACATGGATCTCAAAAAATGCAATGTGAATTGTGTGCCTCGGTGATATGATAGAAATGGGAAAACCGTGAATGCGTATAATCTCTCGGATTTAAATTTGAGCTAACATCTTTGAAGAATAGGAAGTCATCACTGGAATGAAGTGTGCGGACTTAGTCAGCCGGTCCATAATAACTCAAACTATGTCATATTTCCTCAAATACTGTGGTAAGCCTACCATGAAATCCATAGTGATGCGCTCCCACTTACACTCTGGTATCTCCAATCTCTAAGTCAACCCACTCAATTTCTGATGCTCATACTTCACCTGTTGACAATTCAAAAATCGAGAGACATAATCAACAATATCTTTCTTCATCTTCCACCACTAATAGTGTTATTTCAAGTCACAATACTTCTTCGTGACATCTGGGTGAATGAAATGCGTGAAATGTGAGCCTCCTCAAGGATCAACTCTCTCAACCCATTATTATTGAGTATACCAATCCGACCCTGAATTCGCATAACACCATCATCCCCGATCACAACATCCTTAGCACTACCCCGTTGCACCATGTCTTTCAACACCAACAAGTTAGTATCATCAAACTAGCGAGCCTTGACACGCTCCAACAACGATGATTATGACACAACACAAGGGAGATACCACCTAGGCTCTGAACCATCCAACCTCGTGAATTAATTGGACAAAGCCTGAACATCCAAGCCTAATGTCCTCTCCACTACCGGTAAATATACCAAACTGCCTATGCTCATGCATTATCCACTATATTAGCTTTCCCCGGATAATATAATATGTTGATATCATAGTCCTTCAATAACTCTAACCATCTTCGTTGCAGCAAATTACGTTCTTTCTGCTTGATCAGGTAACAGAGACTTTGGTGGTCAGTATAGACCTCATATGGAGCGTTGTATAGATAGTGCCTCCAAATAGTAAGCGCGTGAACAATGGCTGCAAACTCTAAGTCATGCACGGGGTAATTCTTCTCATGAACCTTTAACTGTTGAGATGCGCAGGAAATTCATTGTGCACCAATACTGCACCAAGTCCAATACGCGATGCATCATAATACACAGTGTAAGATCTCGAACCTGTGGGCAACAACAACACTAGGGTTGTAGTTAGTGCAGTCTTGAGCTTCTAAAAGCTCACCTCATACTCATCGGACCATCTGAATAGAGCACCCTTCTAGATCAACTTGGTCGATTGGGTTGAGATAGATGAAAACCCCTCCACAAACTACCAATAATAATTTGTCAAAACCAAGAATCTCGATCTCTATATCTAAAGTAGGTTTAGGCAAATTTTGAACTGCCTCAATCTTCTTTGGATCCACCTTGATACCCCCAAAAGATACAACATAGACCAAAAAGGAAACTGAGATTAACCAGAACTCACACTTCGAGAACTTGGCATATAATTATCGATCTTCAAAGTCTGAAGTACGATCTGTAGGTGTTGCTCATGCTCCCCTCAGCTGCTAGAGTAAATAAAGATACCATCAATGAAGACAATCATGAAGGAATCCAGAAAAGTCTTGAACACCCAGTTCATCAAATCCATAAAGGCTACTGGTGCATTAGTCAAGCCAAATGACATCACCAAGAACTCATAGTGACCATACCGAGTCTGAAAAGTGGCTTAGGGACATCTGATGCTCTAACCTTTACCTGATGGTAGCCCGACCTCAAATAAATCTTGGAAAACACCTTGACACCCTGATGCTGGTCAAATAAGTCATAAACCCTCGACAATGGATACTTGTTCTTGATAGGAACCTTGTTCAACTACCAATAATCTATTCACATTCTCATCGATCGACGTTTCTTCTTTAAAAACAACACAAGTACACCCCAATGCAAGACATTCGGTCTAATGAATCCCTTGTCAAGAAAATTTTGCAACTGCTCCCTCAATTCTTTCAACTCAACTAGGGTCATATAGTATGGTGAAATAGAAATGGGTTGAGTGCCTGGAACCAAGTCAATGCAAAAGTCGATATCCTTGCAGGTGGAATACCTAGCAAATCTGTTGGAAACACCTCTAGAAACTCACGCATAATCAAAACTGAATACATGGGAGGAACCTTCGCACTAGAATCGCGGATATAAGAAAAATATGCTAAACACCCCTTCTCGATCATATGTCAAGCCTTCACATATGAAATGACCCTGCTAGTGGAGTGACCACAAGTCCCTCAGTCTAGCTAAAAATGCATAACAACGGGTCTGAGCCCCGTGAATCTGACCCCCACCTTTTGATGGCCTCTCATTAACTGGACCCTACCTCTATCTGTCTGACCCCAGCCTCTAGCTGGCTGAGTAGGTGGGGGAGAAACCGGTGTCAAAATCATGGCACGAGTACCCTGTTGTGGCCTGTTGCTCCTCAATCTGGGACAGTACCTCTTGATATGGCATGTGTCACCGCACTCAAAGGTATCCCTTGGCCGGGGTAACTGCTGAGTCAGAGACTGTCCCTAATGGCCTGAATGACCCCCGTAGTAACTCTATTGCGGTGGTACACTAATAGAAGCTGAAGGTGCATTGGCTGATCAAAGCGAGACCCATACGCACCATGACCACTTAAAGGACCATGGGACACCTGAAGTGCAGACTGAACCAGCCTGATAAGATATTATTTGCCAATGAACCCCTGCCTCTAGATGATGCACCACTAAAACTGTCGAAATGTCGAGGCCACATCTCAGATGTTGATGCTCTACCCTGGCCACGAATCCTTTCAATCCGCCTAACTATCTCCACAAATCGAGTGAAAGAAATATTATCCTCAGTCTCTCCGGCTATATGTAGCCTGATGCCACAAGTAAGGCCATTTATAAACCTCCTCACTCTTTCCCTTTCATTAAGGATCAAGATAGCTGCATGACATGATAAATCCACGAATTTGGTCTCATATTGAGTAAAGATCGTGCTACCCTACCGAAGGCACTCAAACATACTGCGAAACTCCTCCCTTTAAGTGAAGGAGATGAACTTCTCTAAGAAATATTGTGAGAACTAAGCCCAAGTGAGAGGATGTGAACTTGCTGGCCTGCCCCGAAATTACTCTTGCCACCCCCTCTTGGTAGAACCAGTCATCTGAAACAATGTGAAATCAACTCCAGTGGTCTCCACTATACTCATGTTATGAAATATCTCACGGGACCAGTATAAGAAATCCTGGGGTCCTCGGAAGGTTAACCACTAAACTAAGGGGGAAACAGCTTGGTAAAATTTTCCAACCTATGTAGCCCCTCATCTGATATCACATGCCTCTCCCTAGGTTGTGCAGCAATTACAAGTTGAGCTGCCCCAACTAGCAGAACTACTGGGTTCTGATACTCGTGAGCCATCTATTCTTGATTGTGGGTGGAGGGAGTCTAGGTTTCTCCCCCAGCCTGAGAGACGGTTGGTACCATAGGGAATACATCGGCATGGGCCACACTCTCCATAAGGTCCACCAGGTGGACTTGGGTGTCCTGAATCATGGGGATAACAATGAACCCCTCTGGGATCTAAGTTAGTCTGATTGGCACGGTCAGAATAGGGATATCCTCATCCTGCTCGATCTAAGACTCGACAACAAGTGCTGCTACACATGTTCTAGGCTGAGCTCTGCCCTTGCCTCTGGCTCTACCTCGGCCCCCGCTCCTACCCATGGTAGTGGCTGCAACTTGGGGATCCGACTCCCGATAACTGTGGATGTCATATGTGTCCTCACCATCTAGGAGATACTAAGAGAAGAATGATTCAAACACAGCGATATAATAAAGTTGCACAATAGAGAAAGAGAGAAAGTGAAATACCCTAAAGCCTTATAGCCTCTAGAAGATAAGTACAGACGTCTCTGTACCCATCCTCAAGACTCCACTAACTTGCTCATGACTCGTGAGACCTAGGCAACCTATTGCTTCGATACCAACTTGTCACGACCTGAAATCCCAACCATGGGGCTGCACCGACGCCTAACATCAGCTTTCTAGGCAACCAACATTAGCTAAAGAATTAACTAGTTTAAAATTTTAAAAGCAAGGTAATAAGAATTAAATACTAAAATACTCTGAACACATATAACAAATTCATAAGTAAAGTTATCTACGCTAATCCCAGAATCCAGAGTCACAAGTACATGAGAAACTATAATGCTACAAATACAGTTTGAAATGAAATACAATTGTTCGAAACAAGATAAACAGTAAAACAAGATAGGTAGGGGATTTCAGGGACTGTGAACGTGGTGCAGCTCCACCTCAAGTCTCCTAGACAGATCTAATCTGAGCGTTCTCCTCTATGCACCACTAGGACCAACACTTAAATCTGCACAAGAAGTGCAGTATGAGTACAACTGCCTTCATGTACTCTATAAGTGTCGAGCCTAACCTCGACGAAGAAGTGACGAGGCTGTGAAAAGACACTCATTATATACCAGTGCGAATAATAAATAGAAGACAATAAAAATATAGAGAAAACAGATAAAACTCATAAAAATGGGACCAAAAGGTCAACTAACAGAGAGCCACAGAATAACATCATCTCACAACCTCATACCACGGCACAGAAAATAGAACACCACATATACAAATAATTACAGCACATCATTTCCCGTCGCAGTGTGCAACCCAATCCCAAATCCAAATCAACATTTGTTGCGACGAGTAAACTGATTCCAATATCATTTCAATATCTGTTGCGACGTGTAACCCATTCCCAATATGAATTAATTTCTATTCTGTTGTGGCACGCATCTCGTTCCCAATCATTTTATTAATATTAACAACTCAATACCATTAATTCGAAATCACAACCAAAAAGGGAACTAAAGTGTTTAAATAACCAAGGAAATGCGAGTACAAACAGAGAACGAGTTCATAAAGTATCCTCACAACGTAAGCCCGTGCGAACCTCGACAAGTCATTAATGCAAGAATAGCCAAGGTCTTACACAATCGAATATAACATAATAAAGTGTGATACATAACATGTAAAGGCAATAAAGGCAAGTAAAGGCATGAAATAGTCAATACGCTCATCAAACACATGTGAGAGCATATAGTAGGTAAAAGCAGATAATATTCAAGGAAGAAATAAATGGAAACATGTAACAATTAATGACATATAATAAGTAAAGGTTTAAATAATGAGTAAAACCATATGTCAATTAAAGGATGTAACAAGATATAACATGGAACAAATGATAACATGATAATAAATAGCCCACCATGCATGTTTGAACCCATGACAGCGCATAGACACTCGTCGTCGTACATATACACCGTCCCCACATATAATTCACATAGCAAATAGACCAATCAAGTCTTAATTTCCTCAATTGAAAGTTAACCACGATATTTACCTCTTTCTGGAGTCAAATCAATAATCAACCACGACTTTTACTTTAGAACAAGCCTCCAAACCACTTGGATCTAATCAAATATAGTTCAAACAATTTGAAACAAACTTTAGAAACTACCCACGAGTGAAAAAATGTTCAATCTTTAACGAAATTTAGAAAAAGTCAACAAAAGTCATTACGGGAACCGCTAATCCCAATTGCCCATTCACCCCCGAGTCCGGATACGTGATTTGTTTCAAAAATTAACCTCAATTCGAGGTCTAAATCTCAATGTTATAAAATTCCTAAATTCTACAAAAAATCCCGAATTTATACCCCTAAATTACTAAATTCAAGAATAAAAGTAAATGGGTGTTTATGAAAATGCATCAAAGCTAGATGAAAATCACTAACTAATGAAGTTGAAGTAAAAATCTCTCCAACCCGTGCTCTAGGTCTCAAAAATGGTGAAAGGTAATCAAATCCTGATTTCAGCTTTTAATATAACTGGGGGTCATGTGCTCTTCGCGTTTGCGGAGCATCTCTCACGTTCGCAAAATATACAAGCCAACTGGCCTTCGTGTTCGAGATGTCCGCACCGCATTCGCGAAGGCCTCACCCCAGCCAAACCTCCACGCTCGCGTTCAATAGGTCGCATTTGCGTTCGCGTGAAGGCTGTCGCGTTCGCGAAGGACAGTCCCCACAAGCCTTCGCGTTCATGTAGAGTAACCTGCCCCCAGTCCCAAGTTTTCCCCTTCGCGATTGCGAAGCACTGAGATACACCAGAAACTAACTAAATTTACAAGGCCAAAAATGGTCTGAAATCAATCCGAAACTCACCCGTGCCCTAGGCTCCAATCCGAACATTCACACAAGTGTAATAACAACACAAAAACATGCTTGCTCGCTCAGTCAAATTGTCAAAATAACATCAAATATCAAGAGTCGATCATCAAAACTCAAGATTTTAAAAGTTTAAAACTCATTTTTCAACTCTCCACATAACGCGCCGAAAGGCCTTTGGCTCTTTCGGGACCCCAACCAAACATGTATACAATTTCAAAACCATCATAAAAACCTACCGGAATCGTCAAAATACCGAGCTGAGGTCGTTTACCATGAATGTTGACTCTGGTCAACTCTAATTATTTTTAAAGCCAAAAATCATGTTTTCTTTAAAAATTTACACATAATCTTTCTAAAAAATGATATGGACCGCGCACGCGAGTCATATATCATCAAATAAAGCTATAAAAGATCTCAGAACACATAAAAAGGTATTAATGCTTAAAACGACCTAATGGGTCGTCACATACAATAACGCAAAAGAGTGAGTAACACAAAAAAAAAAAGATACTCAAGAAACACACCTAAGTTTATAGTTAACACTGTAAATCCCTGGCAATGATTCCAAATATTTATAGCATTCACAATTTACCTTGTTAAGAGATATGAACCGGTCACATGCAATATAATCATCCAACTAAGAGTTAGGGTCTAATCAAAAGGAGTTTGTATGGGTGCGAAGATAGATACCTAAGTGGAGACTCAATATATAATAAATTATCTTTGAATTTTGGAGTAACTAAATGTCGCACCCAAACCTGGGGGGAGAGAATGGCACCCGGTGCCTCACCATCCTTGCGTACCAACTTGCGACTAAGGAACTCTGAACATATAATGTCATACTTTGGACATGGGCCACATTGCAAGACAATTGCAAAATGCTAACTAAACATTAATATAATGCTGGGCTGACAAGGCCTTCATAACTACTAAAGCTGGCAAACAAACAAAATATACATAAAAGGCCTACAAGCCCAACATACTGCACTAATTGAAAGGATATGTCTACAACCCTCTACTGATGGATATATTGTGATCGGAACAGTGCCACAGTCTACTAATAACATATATACATACATACATATATATATATATATATATATAT
>ML372603.1:0-28526 GCA_005239525.1 Nicotiana knightiana | reverse complement strand
GACAGACGGGTAGGCCTCCTCATTAAGTGTTGCCCGAGTTCAGCTTGATCAATAAGCTCCCTGCCTTTCGGAGTTGCCAGGTCTACATCTTATATATATATATATATATATATACATACATATATATATATATATATAAGATGTAGACCTGGCAACTCCGAAAGGCAGGGAGCTTATTGATCAAGCTGAACTCGGGCAACACTTAATGAGGAGGCCTACCCGTCTGTCGGTCTGAACCTGCATGCATGAAATGCAGCGCCCACAGAAAAGGGACGTCGGTACGAAATAATGTACCGAGTATGTAAGGCAATATACAGAAAGCTGAAACTGAACTGATAATATATAACTGCAAGTAGCTGGAAGTCAAAGATAATCTGAAGATATGCTTACCTGTTGATACTGACTCAGCTCTATCAATATAGTAAGTAAAATAGTTGTCTGGTCCTATAAGTCTCGGTATATATATAAATATATCTACTCTACCATAGTAGGCTCGCTCATAGGCGCTCGGCCATACTAGGCTCTGTATCTCGACCAACTGGGCTTGCGCATAGGCGCTCGGCCACAGTAGGCTCAGTATACAACTTACCATCTGGTCAGAAGTTGCTCAATAGGGGCATGCCCATGATTATAGCTCGATGGTAATGAAACTACTGTAATATTTTATATATAGACTCTCTGCTCTCTTGACTGGAAAAAGAAAATACTCAAGTGAGTATGAAGTCCCGATAAAGATAATATTGTAACTTACAAAACTAGGAAAATATACGTAAATTCCGGGGTATGAATTTTTCTTTATACCTCATTATCAAACTCGTGTAATTACGAGATCATGCAAAATGAAGGAAGAGCTTAGCCTTAATATACCTGGAGTAGGAAAAAATTCCGTATGATATTCTTGGAAAAGGTTGCACCGTACTCCGTTAGAATCGCAAAATTTTATGTTGCTAAAGTTCCAATAATTCTTTGAGAATAAAATTTGAATGGATAACATTTAAGATCTGACTTAAGTGTCTTGAGAATGGAGTTTGAAAGAGTTATAAGAATGCTAACGTACTATCTTGGTATTGAAACATTGGAAATGAAATTTGCAAGAATTGTAATATGGTTTGCTTTGAAAGTTTTAAAGTTGGAGGTGTCTTGTAACTAAGACATTAAGATGCCACCTAATATAAAATGACTAAGAGTCATTTTCTTGTAAGGGCAATTGCTTCAACGTTTTTGGGGGTGGGAATTGTTAATCTTTATCCAACTTATTTGTTAATTAGGTAATGTCCCGTTACCCGGTAATTAACCAATTACCCACGTAATTAAAAATTATCTCAAATTACTTAAAATTCTACTTATTTTAGTACATTTTATACATCCTACTATCATGGTCATATGGTACCTTGTATAGTTCTAGTCCGTAAATCTCGGGTATTATCGCACGGCCCGTATTTTATCCCAATATGTCAACTTGGATGAAAATTCATTTTCTTTGACTTGCTTCCCCTTCCACCTTTACGAATTTACTCATAACTGGTTTGAAATAGCATAATGCTTATAATCTCCAAATACCCTTTTCTTTGGACTGATGTCAATTACCTTATGAAAAATTCAACGTACAATACTACAGGGTGCAACATCGTTTTAATATTGCGAGATGAAATATCGACGTAATATTGCGGGGTGTAACATCATTCCCCCCTTTGGAACATTCGTCCTCGAATGTTAACTGATGCTCTATTATTTTCATGACTTATAGCTCTTGTGAATACCTTAATACTCTCCTTGCCATTTAGGCAGTTGTTCAGGGAATAAATCCAAAGGCCATGTCATTCCCCCCCTTTAGGCCTCTTTCTCGCGCCATGACTTGTGATCGAAATCCTTCTAATCTTGTAACTGTTGCTACCTTATATCATACAGCATGTACGATACTCACCTTGTAAGTGTGCCTATATGACTCTTCTCTCTTTTTCCTCCAACTTTTAACCAATTTCTAGGTCTTACTTTGTAAACATATACAGAGGTTAAAAAGATGTCTTTCTGGGCATCTATAAGTATACTGAAGTTCTTTGCTCGGTACTTTATCGAATTCACGAATATCGCCATATCATGTTTTATAGCCCCGATTATACATCCATGTGACTTTACTACATCTAAGTAGGTCATACTATACTATAACTCTTACTTCGATTTATCATTGTTGAGGTCTGCTACCAAACTCCAGGTTACTTTCATTCCTTATCCAATATGTATAAATCTATGTCCTTTAATGCTTCCACATTACCGTTCATCTTAAGAATGACGGCCTAATCTCATCTAATACTTTATAACTTTTATTCATCCATTGTTGATTCACCTCAATATTGATATATAATCTACCCCTGATAACTTAACCTTTTATGTAATACTTCCGCTAGGGTTCATGTCTTATCGGGGAACATTTGAAATGATTAGACTGATCCACCTGGGCGATACCATGCTTTCATAACCGTATTTCATATTATCCCAATGTGATTCACCTTATTTGATTATTTTAATCCCGAACAATTCGTGAAATCCTCTTCAAGTCATTACTCAATCGAAGGCCCAAACGTCATCCTTTATGCATCACAGTTACACCCTCATTCTTCTACCAGGGAAGCATTCCATTTCTTCCAAATGCCATTAGTCTTAGACTCCTTTGAGTTCATTCAGGCTATACTGAGCTTTGTATAACTTAGAGAAATCATCAGCTCTTCTTGTTTTCATCGGATTAATCCCGACTTATCAATTTTCATCACTTTCTCGTTTCCTTCTTCTTATCCTGACTCTTGTCTTTTTAAAACCTTGACGTTCTTTCATACTTTAGCTTGCAATTGATTCCCTTATGCATCTCTGGAACATCAAGCGAGACATCACATCATATCTAACTCTTCTTTAATCTCTAGTTAGACATTTCAGTACTTACAAACCATAGGCTGGAAGGGTTGCCACTGACGTGCTATCATTCCTGGATACTGAATCCCATGGCTTCTAGTCTTTTACCTGATGTATGGACCACTCTCATCCTTCTATACTTGAGTATTTCGTATATTGTTCACCTTTACCTTACTTATTTTAAAATATCACCTCATATTCTTCTATCTCTCTTTCATAACTTCTAATATTAAGAGTGATTCTGCAATGTCCTCAATCACGATGTCCATAATTTCCTGGGTCCAATAATCAAACTCCTAATTTACCTAGGTGATATAATTCCTTAGTTTCCTCTTTCCTCTGATTAACCTTTATGTAGGCTTAAGCTATCCTCCGATCTTCGGCTCATGGCGTTAGTTATTACTTTAGCCCTTCAAGGACGCTATGGAATATCCATGATTTAATCTTCTAACAATTCGATCCTTTGCCTATGACCTGGGCTCAATTCTTTCATTTAACTTAAACCAGAATCTTCTACGGCTATATGATTGTCAACATATATGATGTATGGATAATACTCTGAGCTCTTAAGTGCATTAATAATGTAACCAACTCTTGATCATTAATCGAATAATTCCTTCCGTTCCTTTTCATCTTTCTTTAAACGTAGGTAATTACTTTTCCCGGTCTTTCTTCCCCTATTTGTGCGCATACTTAGCTTATCATAGTGCCCACGCATATTGGAATTCCATACAACTCATATGATCTTGAATATTACTTCTAATTTTTACTTCCCTTTTCATTAGCCACGGTAGGTGCCATTTTCCTTTGGAGTGCTTACAATGTTTTTATGAGACTATTGTTACACGACCATTTCCTCTTTAGGTCGTTGTGCTTAGGTTGAAGCCTTCTTCCTTGTTTCCTCATCTAGTCTTTTCGTTGTAGTACTTAGGGAGAAACCTTGACTCTCATAAAGTTGTGAGCTTATTACGGACCTTTTGATGTCCTTCCTTGCCTATAATCATCTGTAGTTGCTTACCTCCGTGCCCTTGTGCTTGTTGGGTTGCTTTTGAACTGATATTTTGACTGCCTTCCCAGTGAAACTTTCTTTTATCCTTGTAACACTTAACGGTACCTTTAAGCAAGTATTGACATTACTGCGAGGCTGAATTCTCCATGTTGGGGTTTACTACATTTATCTTGCATGATCTGCTTATTTGACTGTAATTTCTTGTCTAGTCACGATTAGGCTTTTCCAGAACCAACTACTAACTACTCGTCCGCCCATTCTCATATCCATATTCCGCGTAATATTTCTTGGGTTATTTCCTTCTCTTAACTTACCTCACATACTGGCTCCTTATATATTAATAACATCCCGGCCAAAAAAACTTTACTTCCTTTCCTTAACGTCGTGTTTGCATAATGTTTTGGAATCATATCATACCTATAGGATTTGAATAAATTCAATCTCATCCCTTTCTCATTTTTGGCATCTTTTTACATCATCGATGACCCTTACTCACCTTGCGGTAATCCTTCTATACCAAGGATAACAAAATTCCTCACTCGCGATGGTGACACTTAGTGTAACTGGCACATACAGTCCCTTAAGCTTAACTTTGCTCATATCACTTGCTTTAGGGAACACCTCCCTGAATGGCGATTCTTAGAATTCATCATGGATCTCCTTTTGTTGTCCATTCTATTGTTTCCAGAATGCAATACGAAATTTTCATGGTGCTGATGATTATCAAATCACTCAGTTCCTAATTCATGTTTAGTTTATCTTGTTCACAAATCCATACTGGTTCTATTACTCTGGGTCTAACTTTTCCTTTTTGGTAATCGCGTTAGAGTTGCGAACTTATTTCTCAAAATGAGGACATGATTGTATGGCCTATACTCTTTTGTTGTCCTAAGGCCAGTCACCTCTCGTGTCTTCCTTCACTTGACTATAGATTTTGTAATACTGTCATCTTTTGATCTACCGTTGTCATCCATGTATCATATCTTACACATAATTCTTCATTAACTCTTTTCTTATTTCCCGATAACATTTCTGCCTTATCAGTTTATTCTGAAAACTCGAATCAAGAAATTCTTTGACTTTTAGCTCCCCTTTGCTCCATCCAGTGTCTCTTCGGGTTGCTTAACATTCTCTCTCTACTAGGGACGCAAGCCACACTAAGGTAATATTTATCCCTTCAAGGTTTCCAGTTCCTATCTTTGTAGTACTCATATCTAGTTGTACTATTTTAGTGTGCACCGTCTGGGTGTCTCATAAGGAGATATATTAGCACCTTTGTAATATCCTTCAGAAATATCAACTAACTCAAAAAAAAATCCATCCATCATTTTGGGTTACTCTAACCCCAGCCAGATCCTGATATCTCGTCCTTCTCTTATTCTACTTTTGTTGACCCCCATGGGGCATAACTGGACTGGGTGTGACCAATTGTACATACCTCTGTTACTATTGAAGGTAACTCAAAATGCTTATATCTCTCCGACTAAGTTGAAAATACCGATAATTTTCATTAATTGGGTACCTCGTATCCTTTTTCACCTTGCTTATCTTACTTGCCGGAACTTATGTCTACTTTTTGATTCTCTTATTCCTTTTTACCATAAGAGTGAATAAATATTCCTGCCTTAGGAATCCTTATCAAGAAGCTTACATATCTTAGTATCCACATGTTTTGCTGGAGACCTTATATTTACTCATCATAAGCATGATGCAAAATCGAGTTTCTCTAGCTCAACTCTTCCATAGCCACATTCAATCTCTTACCAATTGTCTTTCTAGATGTAGGTATCGTTTTATTACGAATACAAGTTAAGAATTTGAATTCTTATAATTGAGCTCTATCACACGATCTAGAGTAAGAAGAAAGAGTGACAATCCTAAATGCCCTGTAGCCTCCTTCTTATAAGTGTGGTGCACAACACACCCATAAACAAGACTCTACTAGACACGGCTTGTAGACTCCTAGGACAGAACTGCTCTGATACCACTTTGTCACGCCCTGAACCTGGGGGCCGAGACCGGCACCCGGTGCCTCACTTATCCTTGCGTACCAACTTGCGACTAAGGAACTCTGAACATATAATGTCATACTTTATCAATGGGCCACATTGCAACACAATTTCAAATGATGACTAAACATTAATATAATGTTGGACCGACAAGTCCGTCATAACTACTACAGTTGGCAAACCAACAAAATATACATAAAAGGCCTACAAGCGCAACATACTGCACTAACTGACAGGATATGTCTACAAGCCTCTACTAGTGGATATACTATGATCGGAACAAGGCCACAGTCTACTCATAACATATATACATATATATATAAAATGTACATAAAGATCTAGACCTGGCAACTCCGAAAGGCATGGAGCTTACCGATCAAGCTGAACTCGAGCAACACTTAATGAGGAGGCCTACCCGTCTTTCAGTCTAAACCTGCATACATGAAATGCAGCGCCCCCAGAAAAGGGACGTCAGTATGAAATAATGTACCGAGTATGTAAGGCAATATACTGAAAGCTGAAACTGAACTAATAATATAATAACTGCAAGTAGCTGGAAGTCAAAGATAATCTGAAGATATGCTTACCTGCTGATACTGATTCAACTCTCTCAATATAGTAAGTAAAATAGTTGTCCGGCCCTATAAGGCTTGGTGTATATATATCTTCTCTGCCGTAGTAGGATCGTTCATAGGAGCTCGACCGTACTAGGCTCTGTATCTCGACCAACTTGGCTCGATCATAGGCGCTCGACCATAGTAGGCTCAGTATATAACTTACCATCTGATCAGAGGTTGCCTAATAGGGGCCTGCCCATCGATTATAGCTCGATGGTAATGAAAATATTATAATAGTGTATATATAGACTCTCTGCTCTCTTGACTGGAAAAAGAAAATACTCAAATTAATATGAAGTCCCGACAATGATAATATTGTAACTTACAAAACTAGGAAAATATACGTAAATTTCGGGATATGAATCTTTCTTTATGCCTAGTTATCAAACTCGTGTAATTACGAGATCATGCAAAATGAAGGAAAAGCTTAGCCTTAACATACCTGGAGTAGGAAAAACTTCCGTATGATATTCTTGGAAAGGTTGCACCGTACTCCATTAGAATCGCAAAATTTCATGTTGCTAAGGTTCTAATAATTCTTTGATAATGAAATTTGAATGGCTAACGTTTAGGATCTGACTTAAGTGTCATGAGAACAGAGTTTGAAAGGGTTATAAGAATGCTAACGTACTGTCTTGGTATTGAAACATTGGAAATGAAATTTGCAAGAATTGTAATATGGTTTGGTTTGAAAGTTTTAAAGTTGGATGTGCCTTGTAACTAAGGCACTAAGATGCCACCTAATATAAAATGACTAAGATTCATTTTCTTGATAAGAGAGATTGCTACCACGTTTTGAGGGGTGAAATTATTAATCTTTATCCAACTTATTTGTTAATTAGGTAATGTCCTGTTACCCGGTAATTAACCAATTATCCACATAATTAAAAATTATCTCAAATTACTTAAAATTCTACTTATTTTTAATACACTTTATACATCCTACTATCATAGTCATATGGTACCTTGTATGGTACTAAGTCCGTAAATATCGGGTATTATCGCCCAGCCCGTATTTTATCCCAATATGTCAACTTGGATGAAAATTTATTTTCTTTGACTTGCTCCCCCTCCCACCTTTACGAATTTACTCATAACTTGTTTGAAATATCATAATGTTTATAATCTCCAAATAATCTTTTCCTTGGACTGATGTCAATTACCTTATGACAAATTCAACGTACAATACTACATGGTGCAACATCGTCCTAATTTAATATTACGAGACAAAATATTAACGTAATATTACAGGGCGTAACATTAAACTATTGATTATGCTATGGATTATCTAAGGGGCAATTTAACAAACACCTAATATACGATATTTACCTAGCAAATTTACTTGGATAATAAATGACCTAGGGTTGTATTCTTTGCCTAGGTATTCGACTAGATAGGTATAATATAATAAGCTTGATTAGGTGATTTGAAATATTATGATACACACTCTAATTTACCCACTTTTTTTTCCTCAACTAACAAGTAGTCTAGTTTAAATTACTCTCTCAAGTCAATAGAATTGCATAAAGATTAGGTGTTCTAGCACCCATTCAAGAGGTTCAAGTCTAGTTCATTCTTTTTTAACTAGGCCTAATCGAACTCTCAACTAGTCAAATTCCTTGTTAGCCAAATTACCCAAAGTTAACTCTTCTTTCTCAAGTAATAGTCAAGTCAAAAGGGAGTGAATCAATGTTTGTAACTACTAGTTCACAATATAAACCTAAACATAGATAAATAATAAGCAACCCAATCATAAACAAATTCAACATTAAATAACCATAAAGTTTCACATTCCAACCTAGTTACAAGTCTAGATACTCTTACTACGAAAAATAAAAATACTAGAAATACAAACATAATTAAGCTAATAATAGAAAAATTAAATCAAACTCTATTTCTAATGATAATCTTCCTCCTTCAAAACCCCCAAAATACACAAAAGCTACTGTACTCCAAGTTCCAACACCAAAGAAGTGCTAAAAAAACCTAAAAATTCTATATAGTGTTTCCAAAATATATGTAAATATGTCCTTCAGGGTGCAATGTGGCCGGACAATAGAAGTGCGCTCCGTAATTGGATGTTTTTGCTTGACATTGACTATGAATTTGCAGTCGCACTTCCAGTGTTATGGCTGCACATCCAGCATTGCAGCTGCAGAAAAGAGGGTTTCAGTATAGCCAACCTCTAATTTCTTATCTTCAAGATTCGTCAGAGCGGACTGCTTGCGGTCCAAAGTGCTGCCGCAAATTTATATTGCGGTCCGCATAAACTCTGTCGTAGAACTCACTTTTTCTTGGCTTCTTTGAGTTAGATTTACGGTCAGCACTTCAATCATTGTGGTCCGCACTTCATCTATTGTGGCCGCAATGGGTCTCTTCTTTAGTGTTTGTTCCTAGACCCCATTCTTTATAAGTTTTCATTTTTTTTCTTGAGTGAACTGCTTTTCTCCTGAGATCAGACAACATCCGTTAGAATACTATATTAAATGGTTAATTTGGACTCAAAAACAAAGAGTAAAAGAAAGTAATAAAGTAGGTAAAATTTCCACTTATCAACTGTCTCATGGGAATTAAATCAATGTTTTCATTCTTCACAATTGTCATATGCTCTTTATTTAGCACAATTGTATATGGCTTATCCATGGGTTATTAGAGAGAGAAAAAATTACACATGTATCCAGAAATTTGAGTAAACCGATCCTCCTTGCTTGTTCCTGGGTCTTTTTTTGGACCATTATTTTCTTGCTAAAATAGGTCATGTAACTGAGCTCTCTTCACATTCCCTAAAGGTGTTAGGAAAAGATTGAATCAGTCAGCGAAATAAATTAAATCGATAATAAAATCTATCAGGCCTTTCCCCAAGATATTGATTTTAAGCTTCTGCTGGAACTTTGATTTTCTACTAGCCAAAAACTAACTCTTCGATAGATTTATTGATGAAAGTACCCTTGACCCCATTGATAATAAGTGGGCCCAAAATAATTCAATCGGGGTAGTTTCCTAAGCATACCACATAGGTTGGATAATTCCCAACCATGGTCCTTGCAAATCGAATCATCCATATTATATATATATAAAAAGAAACTCCAGGTATTTGAGATCTTTCTATTTGAATCATTTTGAAGTATAAGGGGGATAAAATCTTAGAGTAGTTTATCGAACTAAAGGACATGAACGGCCCATGATTATTGAAACAGAGTGTCACAACCGATGGCCTAGCCTTTATAATAAAAATTATATGGTAATTGAAAGACTGTAGAACAAAGTATGAACATCCAAGAATAGCTATATCATTCTAAAGATGGATAAGACGGGAAGACGTGACATTTTGAACTCCCCAAAATCTCAAATTCCCTAATTCCTATCAAATAAGATTCCTATCGAGGATATAACGTCTAAGGTGTCTATCTCCTTCTGCACCACTTCTTTTAAATTCTAGTTCAACTTGTATTGTGATTGCACCACAGGCATTCTCTTCAAGTAGAATTTAATGCATGCAAATAGCTGAACTGATTCCATAAATGTCAGCTACAATCCCGCCAATTGCCTTCTTGTACTTCCTCAGTAACTCAACTAGTCATTGCTCCTGATCACCTGCCAAATAAGCAAAAATAATCAGAGGAAACATGTCAGGCTCTAGAAAAGCATATTTTAAGTGTGTGAGGAGCACTTCAACTTCAAACTAGGCATGTCCAGTTCTTTCTTGACTTCATTCTCATCAATCACTTGGTTTTCATTCTTAAAAGCTCCAGGTTCCTTCTTGATTTATCAATCTTTATCTTCAATTGGGCTTGATTGAATGATGTACCTCTCTAGTGAATCATCCACTAGTTTTTTCAAGCTTATACTTATCATCCACCTCACTCATGATATCAACCCTAAAGCAAGAGTAATAAATTAACTCTTCCTTAGGATATTTAATCATCTTCCTTATTTGGAAAATTACTTTCTCCTCTCCCACTCTGAGCATGACATGTCCTTCATGTATATCAAGAATTGCTCTGCTAGTAAAAAGGAAAGATCCTCCTAAAATCAGAGTGATCTCTTTGTTCACTGTTATGTGCACCACAATAAAATCCACAAGGAACACAAACTTGTCCACTCAAACGAGGTTATCTTTGATTATCTCCTTAAGTATGATAGTGGTCTAATCTGCCAGTTGTAGGTGAAATGTTATAGACTTGATCACACCAAGCTCTCCTTCTAGCTTCTTGAAAAGGTTTAAGGCATTGATTAGTAGAATCACGTGAATCACATAAAGCATTATCAAAATTTTCACTTTTAAGAGAATAAGGTATAGTTAAACTCCCTAAATCTCTATATTTTTTAGGGATGTTATTCTATAAAATAGCATTGCATTGAGCATTGAGTTTGACCAATACTGTTTCTTTCCAGCTTTTTTTACTGGAAAAGATCTCCTTCTAAATTTTGCATGTGATGGCATTTGAGCAAGTACCTCGGTGAATAGCATATTCACATATCCTTAAGCATCTTAAGGAATCACTAAAATACTTAACTTTTCTCTCTTCATCTTCTCGGGAAAAGATAAAGCAAGAATATGTTTTCTTTCTTCAGTTTCCTACTTCACCTTCTACTTACCTTTCTCCTTTTGAGTTGTATTGTTTACATCCTCTGGTTCATCATTTTTCAATTATGTTGTTGTTTCAGCTAGCTTATTGGTCACTTTAACTTTATTCATTATGGTCCTTCAATATTTTTTTCACTCCTCAATGACGTTGCCTTTATTGTCTCTTTGATATTCTTTTTAGTGTTTTTCCCATTTGTTTCTCTATGTTTTGGATGACTACATTATAATTTTTAGATTTTTAAATTTGTCATCTGACTTAGAGATGAAAGCCTTCATCAAATCTTCCCACTTGACTAATTGGACTGTTGAGGCTAATATTGTTGCCTCTGTTGGTTTTTTGAAATCTAGAGGTATTTATCCTTCAAGTCAAGAATTGTTTTACTACATGCATTCAAACTACCATTTGGTGACTTTATGAAAATATGGGGTGCCTCTTCCCGTGCAATTAAATTATTTTACCTTGATAGTTACCTTTATTGATGTTTCCCACAATAATTACATGTTTATCTGTAGCTGAGGCCTGACATGCATGTGTTAGATGGCCGATTCCACAAAAATAATAGGTTGGTTATAGCTTACTCTGTCCCTTGGCTAAGGTTAATTGGTTGGTATCCTTAGTCATAGCAGCAATCTGGGCCTGCATAGAAATAGAATAATCCACTTAATGCACCTCACTCTACTTTATTCTTTTGTTTCCATCAGCAGGTATTGGTCAAAATCTTCAAACAACTTAACTAGAATAATTGTAGCTTCCTCGGGTGTTTTCTTCATCAGCGGTCCTCCAACTACACTATTCAACATCCTCATAGCAGTATGTGTTATACCTTCCCAATAGTCATGTAATTGGATCCAGAGTTCTATTTCATTAAAGGGGCATCTTTTCACAAAATCCTTGAATCATTTACATGCCTCAAAATTAATTTTTGTTTATTTTTTGCAAAATTTAAGGATCTCCTTCATCATTCTGCCTATTTTAGCAACAGACAAGTACTTGTCAAGAGAATTATGTTGTGATGCTCTATTATAGTAGAAGATGTTCATTATCTCACCAAAATATATCAAGGTATTGTTGGGATCTTTATAGGGCTTGCCTCTAAAGATACAATTGTTCTGAATGGTTTGAATCAGACCCTGTTGACGATCAATTTTGACCCTCCCTTTTTAAATTTATTTATTTATACTTAATAATTTATAATAAATTTTTTAAAGTGCTCTTTAGTAATAAAAAGCTATTTTTACGAATTAATTAACTATTAGTTTTAAAATTAATCACGTAGTATTAATATTATGTAATTATTAATATTTTTACTATTTTAAGACTATACAAATAACTTTTTTATATACATTACATAGGTTCTACAATTAATTTAATGAATTACTCTTTAATTTCTAGTTAATTAGACTACTATGTTAAAATTCGAAATCTGTGTTATATAGAAAACAAAGTATTTTTATAAATAATTAATTAAAATAATTAGTAGTATATTTGATAATTATAATTTTTATCATATTTTATTGAAATTTTTTAATTATATTTAAATTAATTTTAAAAAGGAATTAAAAGATAAAAGTCCACAATTGCAATTCTCAATTATATATAAAATGGCCATCTTTTAAATTATTTTTTGGACCAAACGTGCAAGCCCAGTCGTAAATATACCCAGTCCGAACACTCCTCTTTCCACTTGGGAAATCCTTGCCATCTCCTTTGCACCAATCACTGCGTGCTACGTCACCCTCCCTCATAACTCACAAAACAAACACACCCGCATCTGAGCCGTTGGTCTATGTGATCAACAGTTCACATTTATCTCCAATTTTCTT
Organism: Nicotiana knightiana; assembly: GCA_005239525.1. NCBI lineage: Eukaryota > Viridiplantae > Streptophyta > Magnoliopsida > Solanales > Solanaceae > Nicotiana > Nicotiana knightiana. The sequence goes on along the minus strand of ML372603.1, from coordinate 15,575 downwards.
TTGGTGTTAAAAACCCGCCCAAGAGATCTCATCCCTGTCGTCCAAAATCTCCTGATCTAAAGGGCACCAAAATCCTCCTTAAAAATCCTAATTGACCAAATTATTAGGGCCGTTGATCTAATGATCCAACGACCCAGGTTCTATCTCTCAACATTAACCCACGAGACTAATTCCAATTCCTCTTAACCCTAATCATTCACTCAAATACCTGGGCGTCTCTATTTCCCCTTCATCTCTCTTTTCTCTCATCTCCATCAGCCATCAATCTCCAAAACCTTGCATAAATTTGTGCAATGTCACTCGAATTCACGCTTAATCATTATTTCTGTCTCTCTATCCGCAAATCCAACCGTCTATTTCCCATCTCAGCACTCAAAATTCAATACCCAATTCTGGAACCCTAAGCTCAAAACATCGATGGCTTGATTTCTCCTTCATTCTTTCAAATCCAACTTACAAATTTATCTGCTTTATCCCTAGGTTATGAAGCTAGTTGATTTCAATTTCCATTTTCGTTGATTAAATTCAAAACCCCTAATCTAAAACCCTATACTCAAAGATGCAACTTTAAATATCCATATTTCATTCATGTTCTGTTAAATCAGAGCATGCATGAGCACATTTCAGAGCCTCATTATGATTATTCGAATGTAACGATCTGGTCGGTCGTTCCAAAAATTTATCCCCGTTTCTCCCATTTTTGCTTCATTTTATGTGGTTCAGCTTCATTTATGTATGTTGGGTCGGTTGGTTCGGGTTCAGAGTGGTCATGATGAGAATTTAGGAAATTAGTCTCTCAAAGTAGCCTAATAGTTGAGAAAGTCAACTGAGAATTGACTTATTGGTAAATGACCTAGGAATGCGGATTTTATGGCCCGGATAGCTTCGCTAGGTGATTTGGGACTTAGGAGTGTGTTCAGAATATTTTTGTGAAGTCCGGTGTAGAATTAGGCTTGAATTGGCGAAAGTTAGTTTTTGGCGATTTTCGGTCGGAAGTGAAAAATAGGCTATCAGCGTCGGAATGGAATTCCGAAAGTTGGAGCACGTTCATAATGTCATTTTGGATATGTCTGCAAAATTTCAGGTCAATCAGACGTGTTTTGGTTGGTTTCGGCGTAGATGGCAAAATTTGGATGTTTCAAAGTTCATAAGCTTGAATTTGATGTAATTTTGGTATTTTTGTGTTGTTTTTGGTGTTTCGAATGAGTTGGAATAATGTATGGGGTGTGTTGGTATGTTTGGTTGGGGCCCTGAGGGGCTCGGGATTGATTTCGGATGGTTAGCGAGGTTTTGAATTTGGAAAATTTGCAGAAATAACTGCTGGTGTGATTTCTGGTGTCGGATGGGTAACCGCAGGTGCGATGTCGTAGGTGCGATAGGCATTGCGCAGGTGCGAAAAAGGCTAGGTAGGGGAATTTCTGCAGGTGCGATGTTTTGGCCGCACCTGCGATGCCGCAGGTGTGGAGGATTGGCCGTAGGCGCAAAATTTGGTCCGTTAAGTGGGATTCCGCAGGAGTGGAAATGTTGTAGAAACAGTATATAAGAGGCATCCGTGAAATTCATTTCATTTCACCATTGTTGCATGCGGGAGGAGATCTTTTGACAGCAAATTGAAGAGGGGATTCGTGGTTCTTCAGTGAAGGTAAGTTCTAGGGTTATTAACATTGTTTCTATACTATTTTAATTCGGATTAAGCTTGTATTTGAAGGATTTAAAGTAAGAAAAGTTTGGAAAATGGGAGGAAAGAGTTGGGAATTTCGTTTCGCAATTTTAGTGGGTAATTATGGTCCGATTTGGGTGTTCTTGGTATGTACGGTCTCATGGGAGGATAAGGGTTCTTGTGATGTAAATTTTATCGGATTTCGAGACGCGGGCTCGGGTTTGGCCGAATTTCGAGATTCTTGTATAATTTGATAATTTTCCATTAGGTTGTGTTCCTTGAGTATATATTGATAATGTTGAACTTGTTTTGGATAGATTCGGAGCAATCGGGAGCCAATTTGAGGGGCATGTGCGTAGCGGACTAGTGTTGTATCCCGGTAGAGGTAAGTAATGGTTATCTTGTCCTGAGGGTATGGAACCCCGGACTACATATTTTCTCACTGATTTTAGAAAGGCGCACATGTTGGATGACGAGTATGTGGCGCGTACTGATTTTTGGATTTGACTAGGTCCTCTCCGCGGAAACTAATGAGTTCATATTTACTCAAAACCTTATGTTAAATTATATTCTAAATATTGTTGAAATACTTTGGCTATAAGTCGTGTTTGGGGCCTCGTGCCGATCATTTTAGACCCCTTGGCGGCTTTTCAGTACTGTTTTTCCTCACTATGTATTGATGATTTCACTCAGCTGCATTGTGCATACTGTTTTCGAAACTCAGCATGATTTGCACCACTTTGAGATTTAAACTGATGTTTTGGGTCGAGTACCCTGTTTTACTAATTCACCCGAGGGGCCTTTCGAGTGGTTCTGCTGAGTGTGGCCAAGGGCCAGAGTGATGGTGAGGTGCTGAGTGTGGCCGAGGGCCTAGAGTGATGGTGAGGTGCTGAGTGATATTAGCGTTTGGGCTGAAGGAGCCCCTCCGGAGTCTGTACACACCCCCAGTGAGCGCACCGAGTGCCGCGTGATGAGTGATTGGGAGGTCGAGTGACGAGTGATTGTGAAGTGCTGAGTGACTGTGAGGCATGCCCGAAGGGCTGATTATGATACATGTTTTGCCCGAGGGGCTACTGATGATTTTACTACATCCATTTTCATACTAAATCTTTCGGTTTGAAGTTGTTAAAATTATGCATTCTTTGAAGGACTTTTCTGAAGTTGATTTTAAGGGATGATGATTTCACATATCTATGTTATACTGTTGGAAAGAAAGGCTATGCATCTTGTGATTTGATGACATTGATTTTATGTGTTTCTTGCTGCTCAAACCTGATTTATTTTCATTACTACTGAGTTGGCGTACTCATATTACTACATGCACCTTGTGTGCAGATTCAGGTGTTAGAGCAGGGTGAGTTGTCTATCTGTTCCAGAGATTCTCGGAGGTTTGCAAGGAGCTGCATGCGTCCGCAGTCCTGCTCCCTCTCCTGCTTACTATTATAGTATTTATTTTTGTCGAGTTGTATATCTTATGTAGATGCTCATGACCAGTGACTCCGGGTTCTCGGGGGTTGTATTTAATGTTCAGTATAGATTTAACTATTTTATAAATGTTTAAAGGAAACTTTTATGGGTAATCGGTATAGTAAAGATGTAAAAGGGAAGCTTATTAAGATTCGAGTTTGGGTTTTGGCTGGCCTAGTTCCATTATAGGCGCCATCACAACTGGCCTGGATTTTGGATCGTGACAGTTTGGTATCAGAGCGCTAGGTTACATAGGACTCACCGGTCATGAGTAGGTTTAGTAGAGTCTTGCGGATCGGTATGGAGACGTCTGTACTTATCTTCGAGAGGCTGCAGAACCCTTAGGAAAATCTCACATTTTAAAAATTCTTGTCGTGCGAATCCTTTGTATTCAGCCAAGAGCTTAACTCTTGAAATCCTTCCATGTATTCGAGCGCGTACGAGAACGCCTGGTATCAGCTGTGCATCGACAACTTGTGGCTTCCATGGATAAGATGTGATTTTGGCATGTTGGTAATGGGCCAGTCTAGAGGACTTGAGGCCGGATTCATTATGTGGCTTGATTGCTGAGATTTTTGTTGTGTGGGCACATGTAATTGGGGACTTTTATGTCCGTTTGTGTTCTTATTGATGAGAATTGGTGACTAAAATGCCTATGTGGTGGGTGTGATTTGATGGTTAGATGTGTTTAGACTGTGATTTGTGACAAAAGTGTTGGATGGAAATGTGGCAAGATTTATTGAGTGTTCGATTTCTATCTCGATTTGGTATATGGCCTTGAGTTTTGAGTATGTTGGAAGACCTCTCATGTTGTGTAGTTGTGGAGTGAAGCGGACTTTTCTGTTGGGTTATGAGTCCCTTGTGATGTCTTTAAGTTGATCATTTTCCCCAGTAACATTCATGTATTTGATTGACGGTGTATTCTAGCCGTATTAGCACTCCTTGTTATTGTATTCATTGATGGAGTCCTGGCATATTCGCGTAGCCGGGAGTAGCATACTCAGTATCTGAGGATGGCATTATAAGGATTCAGGGAGGAAAGACTCTATGCCAATTCTCTGAGTGTGACTTTTGGCTCGGTTCAGTAGCATTCTTGGGACACGCAGTGTCCAGTGAGGGTATCCATGTGGTCAGACATGTGTGGGTAGAGCTTCCAGAAGCTCGAGATTTCTGTGACCACCGCTCCAGTGTTAGTTCTGCCATCAGCTTCGGGTTTTTGATTTACCGTGTATCGTGGTGCCTCGAGGGTACGCATTGGTTGTGTTCAGACGCAGGAAGGTGTAGTGATTGCGTGATAGTTCTGGTCTTCAGAAGTGTGTGGAGAGATAGCAATTGAGGCTAAGCGAGCAGGGGTATCTCCTGCGGGTTGTCCCAGGGCGTGTGGTCCCTATGTAGTTCTGTAATAAGTTCTCTTCTACCAGTAAAAGATATATGTTGTGATTGGAGTTTAGATCGCTTTTGGAAGTTGGCATGACTATTTCAATGGTGGATGCGAGATTGGCAATTGATTTGAGTGTTAGATGGTTTGAGTCATATAAGTTTATGGAGGATTTAGTTGAATCCCACCACAACATGGTGGCAGTGATAATGTGTGGGCATAGTCTTGTTTGTCTTGATCCTTGGCTTTGAGCCAAGTGGGAGGAGTTAGTTATTGATAAGTTGATTACATGATTATGTGTGGTATTGGTTTCAGTTTGAGGTATATTGGTAAATCAGTTATGACCTGCAGGTATGAGGTCTGGAAATGTCACGAGTAAGGGAAATTTCTTCGATATAGGTTGTAATGTACTATGTTGGGTAATTGGGTTCTATTGAATGAGTTAGTGGAAATTGTAAAAGGTGTCGTGTGTGCAGTGTATGAAATTGCTTGTGGATTCAAGTGAGTGGATTACTTTCCTAGTATGTCAGTGCGCAAACGGGTCAGGTCGATTCTGTCCAATTGGTCAGTGTGATTGAGATTTACGTTAGAGGATGTCAAGACTTGTAGTATTCTACATATCAGTATCAGGAAGGTGAAGGTAATGGCTTTAGATTCGCAGGAAGTCTCTTCAGGGTAAGTTTTTTTTCTCTAATGTGGTGCTTTTGGGGATATTTAACAGAGTGTTCGGTGGCTTATGAGCCTTAGACGGTATGGTTTTGTGCTTGGGTCGCATGTGGTGAGTTTGGGTTGCAAATTTATGGTATTACGACAGGAAGAAGTATCAATTTGAAGGTAAGTCAGGAGAAACTTGGGTAAATAGGGAACTTAGTAGTAGGTCGGATCGGCATGGTAAGAGATACGATTATTTCTTTGGGTGTTCATAAGGTGACGATTTTTTCGGGTGTATCTTAGCAATGCTCTTGGATTTTTGGTGGCCTACGTAGTTTGGTTGAGTTAGAAGAGTTCAGTCCTGATGGTTTGGTGTTGTGCAAATGGGATTTCGGATAGTTCCGGATGGTTTCTATCGCGGTTATGGGTGCATATTTTCTTATGGCGTGTAGTGATTTTGTTTCTAAATAGGATCAAATGGAAGTTCTTGGATAGTTGGGTACGTAGTTGCTTGTGGCTCGGAAGGGACCATGGAGTTCCCATATTTTTTCCTAGGTTGGCATGGCGTGTGCGGTATGTTGGGTAGAGTTGAGATTTCCTTATGCGAGGTCACAGTTCGGTTCTAGAAGGAAGGTCATAATTCTTAAGCAGCATGGGCAGTTTCAGATGACTAGGTAGATGATATCACTAATTTGTACGACGTGATGAGGGTATATATATTCCGGAAAGAGCAATGTGTTTGAGTTAAGGGTACTTCATTGGTATCACGGCGCCCTATTGTTGGATTGATTGTTGATATTCAAGGTTGCTTGGTGAACGAAAGAATTATAGGGGTATCCCTCGTGAAATGAGTGAGTATTTGGGATGTGTTATGTATTCGAGCGGTGGAGTTGTGATCAGATATGGTAATCCGTATGTTTCATGGATTTTGAGACTGAGAGTTCTCATAAACAGGATATTTGGTGGTAGTGAGTTGTGAAGATGCGAGCAGAGCTAGTCGGATATTAGTATGTACCATGATTCTGTCATTCTGAACTTTTCGGTAAGTTATCTACCAGTTGTGGGTGATCAGAGTTAATTTAGGGTCACTGGTAGGCTAATATGGGTGCGTGTTCTGCACCGGGTCGGAATTGTCGGCTCCGAGTTTCTATTATTGAGAAAGGTACCATTCGATTGTGATTGAGCTTATTCATGTTCTGGAGTGATCTATGAGTTACCCTTCGGTGTTGCGAGGAGTGGTGATTATTGGTTATATGGACATATCGTGCGGTTCTAATTGGGCTTATTAGCTAGATTTGAGTAAGGTAAGTAATTTGGGTGTTGCGGGATTGAGACGTGTGGTTATATACCTTTTGTTGCGGGTGGCATGGTATCGTCCGGTTTCCCCCATGGTTATGGCAATGCACTTGAGTACTTGATGTCGAATTTCGAATGGTTATTGATTTTTGGGCAAGGTGTCTTGAAATATTTCAAGTGGACCAGCGGTTGGATGAGATCGCGCAGTGTAGCGGAGTTATGTAGGGGTATGACCTTTGGTATTAGATTCATGTGTTTTGATTTTTATGGTGTGTGCCAGGCTGTTAGCATGATATGGTGATGGTAATTGTTAATGGCAGGATAGTCCTCTCGTGTGGATCTTTTATATAAGTTGATTTCATTGGGATGTTGCTATTAGGTGCACAAGTTGCACAGGTTTTGGCTTCGAATTGTATCGATGTGTCATGTTATCAGGGTGGTCGTGATGGATGAGAAGAGGTCATTGGGCCTAGAATGAACATTTTTTGAATTTTCTACAGCATAGTTAGAAGGATAAATATCGGGAGCCAGCTTAGAAATCTGCTATGATTCCTGTTTGGGAAGGGGGAGCTTCATTTCTGACTGATCGGACGAATGGTTGTTAGTTCTACATGCTTCTTTCATCATCGGCAGTATATGGAAGTGTTAGAGCGAGGTATTTCTTGATAAGATGTTATGTACCGGTACTGGGTTGTTCTGAGCAGTTATTATGACTAAAAGTTATCGCTATGAGTGTTTGAGTCGCGCGGTGTATTATGTGATTTCATCTGGGGTACGTATAGAGCTTGATTCAGCATGTTCATAGTTATGGGAATTTTGATCTTGTATATCATTTCGGAAGTGGGAATTTGGCTCTAAGCTTTATGGGCCAGGATTTGGATTTCGAAATTTCAACGATATAGTGCTATTGGACCTATATGAGATAGGGTGACGAGGGATCACCCCCGGGTATGTGCATGGTAAGCTACGTAATAGTTTGATAGTGTTGGAGAACAACTCTTGGCACGTTCGAGGACGAACGTATGTTTAAGTGGGGGAGGATGTAACGACCCGGCCGGTCGTTCCGAGAATTTAGCCCCGTTTCCCCCGTTTCTGCTTCATTTTATATAGTTCGGCTTCATTTATGTGTGTTGCATCGGTTGGTTCGGGTTCAGAGTGGTCATGATGAGAATTTAGGCAATTAGTCTCTCAAGGTAGCCTAATAGTTGAGAAAGTCAACTGAGAATTGACTTATTGGTAAACGACCTCGGAATGCAGATTTTATGGCTCGGATAGCTTCGTTAGGTGATTTGGGACTTAGGAATGTGTTCAGAATATTTTTGTGATATCCGGTGTAGAATAAGGCTTGAATTGGCGAAAGTTAGTTTTTGGCGATTTCCGGTCGGCAGTGGAAAATAGGCTATCAGGGTCGGAATGGAATTCCGAAAGTTGGAGCAGATTTGTAATGTCATTTTTGATATGTTTGCAAAATTTCAGGTCAATCGGAGGTGTTTTGGTTAGTTTTGACGTAGTTGGCGAAATTTGGAAGTTTCAAAGTTCATAGGCTTGAATTTGATGTAATTTTGGTGTTTTCGTGTTGTTTTTGGTGTTTTGAAGGCTCGACTAAGTTGGAATAATGCTATGGGGTGTGTTGGTATGTTTGGTTGGGCCCCAAGGGGCTCGGGATTGATTTCGGATGGTTAGCGGGGTTTTGAACTTGGAAAATTTACAGAAATAGCTACTGGTGTGATTTCTGGTGTTGGCCGCACCTGCGGATGGGTAGCCACAGGTGCGATGGGCAATGCGCAGGTGCAAAAAAGGCTAGGTAGGGGAATTTCCGCAGGTGCGAAGTTTTGGCTGCACCTGCGATGCCGCAGGTGCGGAGGATTGGCCGCAGGCGCGTAATTTGGTCCGTTAGGTGGGATTCCGCAGGTGCGCACCTGGGATCGCAGGTGCGGGTCCGCAGGTGCGGCAATGCTGTAGAAACAGTATATAAGAGGCATCTGTGAAATTCATTTCATTTCACCATTTTTGCATGCGGGAGGAGCTCTTTTGAAGGCAAATTGAAGAGGGGATTCGTGGTTCTTCAGTGAAGATAAGTTCTCGGGTTATTAATATCATTTCTATACTATTTTAATTCGGATTAGGCTTGTATTTGAAGGATTTAAAGTAAGAAAAGTTTGGAAAATGGGAGGAAAGAGTTGGGAATATCTTTTGGAAATTTTAGTGGGCAATTGTGGTCCGATTTTGGTGTTCTTGGTATGTACGGTCTCGTGGGAGGATAAGGGTTCTTGTGATGTAAATTTTATCGTATTCTGAGACGTGGGCCCGGGGCTCGGGTTTGGCCAAATTTCGAGATTCTTGTATAATTTGATAATTTTTGATTAGGTTGTGTTCCTTGAGTATATATTGATGATGTTGAACTGGTTTTGGCTAGATTCGGAGCAATCGGGAGCCAATTTGAGGGGCATGAGCATAGAGGACTAGTGTTGTCGCCCAGTAGAGGTAAGTAATGGTTATAAATCTTGTCGTGAGGGTATGGAACCCCGGACTACATATTTTCTCACTGATTTTAGAAAGGCGCATATGTCGGATGACGAGTATGTGGCGCGTACTAATTTTTGGATTTGACTAGGTCCTCTCCGCGGCAACTAATGAGTTGCATATTTACTCAAAACCTTATGTTAAATCAAATTCTAAAGATTGTGGAAATATTTGGGCTATAAGCCGTGTTTGGGGTCTCGTGCCGATCTGTTTAGACCCCTTGGGGGCTTTTGACTGTTGTTTTCCTCACTATGTATTGATCATTTCACTCAGCTGCATTGTGCATACTGTTTTCGAAACTCCGCATGATTTACACTACTTTGAGATTTAAACTGATGTTTTGGGTCGAGTACCTTGTTTTACTGATTCGCCCGAGGGGCCTTTCGAGTGGTTCTGCTGAGTGTGGCCGAGCGCCAGAGTGACGATGAGGTTCTGAGTGTGGCTGTGGGCCAAGAGTGATGGTGAGGTGCTGAGTGATATTAGCGCTTGGGCTGAAGGAGCCCCTCCGGAGTCTGTACACACCCCCAGTGAGCGCACCGAGTGTCGAGTGACGAGTGATTGGGAGGCATGAGTGATTGTGAGGTGCTGAGTGACTGTGAGGCATGCCTGAGGGGCTGATTATGATACATGTTTTGCCTGAGGGGCTACTGATGATTTTACTACATTCATTTTCATACTAAATCTTTCGGTTTGAAGTTGTTAAAACTATGCATTCTTTAAAGGACTTTTCTGAAGTTGATTTTAAGGCATGATGATTTCACATATATATGTTATACTGTTGGAAAGAAAGGATGTGCATCTTGTGATTTGATGACATTGATTTTATGTGTTTCTTGCAGCTCGGACCTGATTTATTTTCATTACTACTGATTTGGCGTACTCACATTACTCCATGCACCTTGTGTGCAGATTCAGGTGTTAGGGCAGGGTGAGCTGTCTATCTGTTCCAGAGATTCTCGGAGGTTTGCAAGGCAGCTGCATGCGTCCGTAGTCCTGCTCCCTCTCCTGCTTACTATTATAGTATTTATTTTTGTCGAGTTGCATATTTTATTTAGATGCTCATGACCAGTGACTCCAGGTTCTCGGGGGTTGTATTTAATGTACAGTATAGATTTAACTGTTTTATAAATGTTTAAAGGAAACTTTTATGGGTAATCGGTATAGTAAAGATGTAAAAGGGAAGCTTATTATGGTTCTAGTTTGGGTTTTGGCTGGCCTAGTTCCATGATAGGTGCCATCACGACTGGCCTGGATTTTGGGTCGTGACATCGAAGTCCAGAAGTCAAATGCAATGACCTCTGGACATTGGAGCTTTGACCAATAGGTTTTGCCTTCAACAGTCAACCTTTTTCACTCGGGTAAATTTGCTCATCATTTTTCCCCTCTGTCTCTCAGAATTTTCACTCGATTTTGCTATCATCATCAATCTTTCGTCACTTTCCACTCATAATTTTGAATCCGTTAAAACCCTAGAGCCTTAATGACACTATAAATGGGGCATATAATGTTCTCACTTAACATCATCTACACAACCACCTAACACTGAAAATAATACACCAAGAACACATAGCAAAAGCAAAAAATTAGTATAGTAGTTGTAGAGTTTCTTTGACTAAGATCTTACTCGATTTTTAATTTTTCTCTAAGGTATTCATTTGGTTGAAGTCTCTGAGTTCTTGGATCTGAATGGCTAAAAGATTTCAATTTGGTCTGCTACCCTAAGAAAGGTCAATGCACCTTCACCCTCTTCTCTTCTAATTGTTTTACTTGAATGCTATGTACATGTTATTGTTTTTCTATTAATTGTATTAGCTTATAATGTTTGTCATTAGCCTATAAATTGTTATCCCAGTTCATATTAAAGTGTTGTTGATATGTGGCCATTCCTCATGTTTTTAGAATCTCTTTAATTTGTATTGACTAAACTGTTACATGACTTTAATGACTTGCATTTCTGAGCCTAAACAGTCTACAAGATTAAGTTCCCTTTATGAGCCTTAATAACTTTCATATAGCTAATATGATTAAACTCCCTTAATTCTCTCTAATGACTCCCTTGATTGTTCAAACATCAGGGTTTCTGTCAATAGTTCTATTATAATCATTATTATGATCTTCATCTATGTACATTTTTTTCCTGCATCCTGTTGTCTTACGCGAGATCACTGTTTGATAATCCTCATTAGGAAAACCTGAGAGTTCATAGTTTACACCCTTCACCATTTAACTGAAGTCTGAGAAATGCAAGTGTTTTAAATGCTATATTCCTTTATATTTGTGCTTGTTAATCCTGAGAACAACTCTCTAAGTCTTCTTTATTATGTTCATGTCCGATTGATCGGTTGCACATAAATGAGATACTTTTACTAACCTGAACTCTTAGAAATACCAAGAATCTTTCTGTACATACTCTATTAAGGTTAAGTTGCCCCTGTTTCATAGTAATAGGTCATGGTTTTTTGTTTGTTACAGTTAAATAGTAATTGGTGTGTTAATTTTAACATAGTTGTATCATGTTTAGGTACAAAATCTCAGTTTGTATCTTTGAGTTGAACTTATTTTGTCATAACACTTTCTTTATCTTTAACCTCCTTATGGGCTGACTTTGTAATGCTTACCCTACCTTTGTATAATCATTAAAGTATATGTGCATAATTGATGTTATATGTTTCCCTGTTTTGGCTTCATGATTACATGCCTTTGTTTCAAAGTAGTACTCAGTTTTGTCCTTACTGTCAACCTGAACTGAATGATCTTCAAATCTTATGAGAAGTTCTTTATTGATACTTGAACATAATAGTTTATGTAAGGTTAATACTATTATGAATGTGATCCTGGTTAGCACCTTAGGAATTCCATGTTCAAATCTATGAACCTGTAGTCATATTGAGAGTGTTGATCATGTTTCTGATATCTTTGATAACTTTTGCAAAAGTGGTTAAATTTAATTATTTGTCTGAACCTTTACTGATGCTCTTTAAAAAGGTTCCAAGTAGTGTTATAACCCAGGCATGTGATAGTGGCAAGACCTAAGCTAATCAATCTATAATTAGTCTATCGGGGTAGAAATATCTACATTTTCTGGGTTGTTGCATGCCTGAATTCCGTATTCTTTACCTTTACTTTGAATATATATCTCTAGTGTTATACATTTAACAATATACTATGATGTTTCTATTTCTCTCCTATATGTGCTCGAAGTCTAACCTTCAGATTTACTTTATGTGTGTATTGTTCATTTAGTATTAGAAATGTAGTCATAAGGATTGTTTGTGTGACCCTATGTTATTTTGTTAGGAGAAAAGTATACTTTTGTGGTAGGAGATATTATAGCATTTAGTTTACATTGAAAGGGCCTCATTGGCACTTAAATCCATAGGAAAAAAATATGTCGTTAGTAGTTAGGGATATTTGGGGAGTGGAGTTTAACTCTAGGTTGGGATGCTCTCACCGGCACAAGAATTGCCCTGGGTTTTGAACCCCTTGGGAACTTTGAAATGTCGGGGGATTCAAAGGGGTCATCGACTTTGAGTAGAACTCCCTCCTTAGCCCTTAATTCATTCACACTTTTGCTTCTTTGGGGGTTAGTATTTAATGACAACGAAATATTTTCAATGTAAATTATTTGCCACGTATAACTACCACACCAATATAAGTTTTCTCATAGTATTACAGTTTTAATAGTTTGTTACATTTTTGCTTCAATCATCTGTTTATATGTATGATGCATGGTTGAATATATAGAACGTGTATCTAATGACTTTCTCTATCTCTTGGACATGTACATTTGTTTGGACCTGCTGAGTTCCTAAGGAACTCAGGCCCAAGCCCAGTACTGCTGCATTTAGGGATGGCAATGGGGCGGGGCGGGGCGAGTTTGGAAAAACCCACAAAAATTTCAACCCGCCCCGCATAGTTATTTTTTCAGTTTTCAACCCACCCCGCCCCGCCCCGCTTATTATTTTTTTCTTTTTCCTTTAATTTTTTTTTCTAAAACAAATAGTTTGATATTTTATTATTTTATAAAATGAGAGTTTAATTGAATCACATAAACATAAGACTGAGAGAGTATTACGCTGATCTTCAAAAATAAATAGGTTTATTATCATTTCCTATTACTAATAATACGATATCCTGACTTATGTAATTATAAATCAAAATAGTATCTGTGCTAGTGAAGAAGAAAGTAAAATTGTAGTTGAAATGANATTTTAAAAATATGGGTATAGATTAAATCCGTACAATTTTTACATTTATTCGGCCAATAGAGTTTCTAATTAGTTTGATCTCTAGTAATTCAAATAAAGAGCTGATTATTGAATGATATTAAGTTGGGGCCCACATGGTCATGATAAACGTCAAAAGGCCCACGGTACATTTGTTGACGATAGATATGAAAAGAAGCTCAGGTGGGGCCCATAGGGACAAAGCACACCCATTATAGCATTCTGCAAAATACCGAAAATATCCTCATGGTCAAGCTAGCATGTTTAGGGAGAACTTCTTAACCCTCACTTGGATGGGTGGATTTGGAAAAACCTACAAAAATTTCAACCCGCCCCGCCCCGCATAGTTAATTTTTCAGTTTTCAACCCGTCCCTCTTGGACCCGCCTCGCCCCACATAGTATTCGTGCTAGTGAAGAAGAATGTGAAATTTTAGTTGAAATAATTTCTTTGTTTCAAAAAATCTAAAATTTAAAGTTGCCCCGCATTAAACCCGCAATCCACCACCGCTTTAAAAATTTTAAAATTTTTTTTAACCCGCCCCGCCCCGCACCCGCATAAGAGTAAACCTGCCCCGCCCGGCCCCATTGCCATCCCTAGCTGCATTATTGGAAGTCTAAGTCATCTTCTGCCATCTTTTACTGCTGGGTCTGCCTTCTTGAGGCCCAATTACCATAGTACAGTCCTCTCTCCCTCAACTCCTTTTAATATTGTTTACAGCTTCACTAGTTTAGCCTATTGTCTTGTTGCATCTCGTTATACCTTTGTTATTATTCTATCTCACATGTATATAGCACTCATATATAGTAGATCACGTACCTTATTTTATGCTTTAATGTCGTATAAAACTTAGGCAAGCCCTAAAGAACATAGGACTAAAAGAATCAGTTAGTAATTAAAACTTAGGCAGCCCCATTTTCAAAAGGAAATCATATCTGAATCGCAAGGTTAGAAATCTGACTCTTTCAAAAACCCAAAGTCTTGTTGCCCAACAAAAATTTCAAAACCATTTCTCAAGTCATATATTTAAGATTTCAGAATCCAAGGTATGTTTTAGGTTCACTTTCTTACAAACATCAATTAGAGTTACATGAACCCCCATTCACTAAACCAAGTATTTTCATAACTTAACCTTTTTTCACATGCTTTATAACTATAAACCATTTACATATATATTTCAGAACTCTTTCAATTATATCCACCAGTATATCTTTAGACACTTTTATAAATTCACATCCCTTTAAAGGTCTCACGTTCATTTTATTATATTCTCCCTTAGGTGTATAGGGAGCCATAATCTTTAATATTAATTAAGGCATGGTATAATTAGTTGATCACAAACCTAGTCTAAGTCCTATGGAGCTAACTCAGGTAGATATTAAGGGGTGCCTAACACCTTCCCCCTTAGAAGAACAATAACTCTTACCATATCTCACCGGTTAGCAGACTAATAATGAATGTGACTTAGTAATTAAATAGGTACCATAGTATACCTTTAAATAAGGTGGTTGTAACGACCCGACCGGTCATTCCGAGAGTTTAGCCCGTTTTCCCCATTTCTGCTTCATTGTTTGTGTGGTTCATCTCTTTTGTGTTGTGTTGTGTTGGGTTGGTTGGCTCGGGTTCAGCTTGTGATTATGAGAATTCACCCGTGTGTTGTTATGTTCTCTTGAATTGAGGTGAGAAAAGAAAAAAAAAGGTTTCTATATGAAGGGGTGTTCACCCTATTAGTGATTCAAGAGTTATGATGGAATTCCTGCGCTATCCTATATTGGCATGCAGGTGCAGTAAGCAGTATGTTATTGGAAGTAAGGATCAAGATTGCGGTTCGGTGTTGACAAGGATGTCATGAGCTCGGGTGAGCAAGAAGAAGGGATTTGAATGTCTAGAGTAAGTTGGTGTTGTCTCCAGTGTCACCTGAGATCGGTGTTTGGTGAAAGAGGCTTTGTATCCTGGTCATGGGTTCTTGATGTGTTTTGCAATATTAGTGTGGTTGGTGGTATGGATGTGCAGACTTGTTACCTCATGGAAAGGTCGTGGGAGAATGACCACGGGAAGATCATATGAGTGTGACATGTAGTTACGTAATGAATTGAAGATTTAGACTAAGTATAAGGAAGTGTAATATTGCTTATGTGAGAATTTATGCTTGGGAGGCGTTCAGTTCATTGTGTTGTGGATTGTGGGGTATTTGTCCTGGCTATGATGGTTTTTTTTGCGTATTATGAGAAGAAATGGGTTATTGTGGACCCAGGATTATGGGTTTCATGTGAGACAGATGTTTTCCTTCCAGTATAGCGCTCCTCAAGGAAGGGTGCTGGAATATCGGATGTTGTTCCGTCTTTGTTCATTTCATGTAAGGTTATTATTGTGCC
>ML372601.1:0-21479 GCA_005239525.1 Nicotiana knightiana | reverse complement strand
ATTTGGCGTACCACCATTGTTTCGGCCACATGAATAGTAAAATGATAAATATCCTAATTTTTTCCCGTGGCTGATTTTTTTTCCTTCTTTATGATGATTAATTCTAGGATTTTAGTATATGTTTGTTTCTATTGGTGATTGTTATGTCGTAACTTGGTTAGGAGTTTCATTATCTCCGAATCCTAACTGAAATTCCATTCCTTTCCTCCCCGCCCCTANTGGTCACGATTATCAATAAGAAAATCGTGCACGAAGTTCAAAGTTCTACCGATTTGGCGTACCACCATTGTTTCGGCCACATGAATAGTAAAATGATAAATATCCTAATTTTTTCCCGTGGCTGATTTTTTTTCCTTCTTTATGATGATTAATTCTAGGATTTTAGTATATGTTTGTTTCTATTGGTGATTGTTATGTCGTAACTTGGTTAGGAGTTTCATTATCTCCGAATCCTAACTGAAATTCCATTCCTTTCCTCCCCGCCCCTAATTTTTCTCTTTTTGTGATTGATTTTAGTGTTTTAGTTTAGGTTTAAATTCTATTAATGATCGTTTGGTATTTCTGATTGCGTCCTTGTTTAGTTAGTTTATTTTGATTATTGACGTCACTGTTAATATGTTGTTTGTATAATCATCAGATTTTATTTTTGTCTTTCATCAATTGTTTTAGCATTAGTTTAATTTTTGGAGTTGGAAATGTTAAATTTTCTATTTTTGCACTTGTTGAAGTAGTAGAATGCTTTTGTATTGATAAAAGATGAGGCAGTGAAATACTTGAGAGTAAAGTACATGTTTGGTTTCTTTTACTGTTTGGGAGTTGTTGGGAGTACATCTACTCTTTGTTTTTGTCTCAAATTAGTGAAAAAGGACAGTCATTTTCTCATTTTCGGGAATATTTTTGGTTAAGGAAAAACCTAACCTCAAAGACCTTCTACTACTATAAAGAGAGAGGTCTCTCCTTAGTTAAAAAAAGATCAGGAAAAAAGACGATTGAAAGGAAGAATTTCAGCAATTATTTTTCCTCTTGGAAATAATTTAGGAGTGTCTTTAGGATCTCTTTTTGGATTATCTTCAAATCTTTTCTCTTAAAGAGTTTCTGGGTTCAAGTGGTTTGAGTTTTCTGTTGTTTGTTGTGTGTTGGCTGCTTGCTGCTGATTTATCATAGTCAAGTTTCCAAAGTTTTGTGCAACTTTGAGTTCACCATTGCTGCTTTCTCTTTGAATCTGCAATCTAGGTATATTCTCTTTGTGAAACTTTATTGTAATGAATCCTATGATGCAAATTTTTGGTCCAGTAAGTGAATCATGAAGTGTAGAGTTTATTTCAGTATTTCGGTTTCTTTTTACATCTATCTCATATTTACAAATGTTTGATTTGTCCATTGTGTTAGAATGGTATATTTATGTGTACATTTGTTTCGAATTTTGAAGATTGTAGCATTCCAGTTGGTATAGTAATTGCTCCACAAGACTCTTTTCCCTGAAAGTTCTCACTGAAAGTATATGATTGCATAAAAAAAAAAAAGTGGACTTCTATTCTCAAGGATCCTTGTCTTTACTTTCTTTTTCCAATTACTTTAGGTGACTGAATATTCTACTTCGCTCATCATCATGCTGTATTTTCTTCCTAGCTTGCCTAATTGACTATAATTAGTGTCATCTAGCCTTATAGTTGACTATCCGTAGTTGGAACATCTATTCGTTGGAGTCAAGCATGCCCGTCAGTCTTACATTGTGATTTATATGACTATTCCCTTAAGTGCTACTTAGGTCTAATTGTTAGATATTTATGCTATTGGTATTTCCATGATATTGCCTACTATTGGGCCTTTGTTGAAGTTATGTTTATTCCGTGAAGTTAACTATTTAGGTGATATTGGTTATAGTTGTTCTCCCTAGCCGGGATTGCGTGGTTTCTCTTACTATTCCGTTGTTGATGATGTTGTTTTCCTTGTTGATTCCCTTGCCGGGATGTTATGGTTTTTATTACTGTTTATGTTGTTAATGATATTATTTGTATTGTTGACTCCCTTGCCGGGATGTTGTGATTTATCGTTCTTATTGTTGATTTCCCTTGTTAAATTTTTGTTTATGTTATTTTAGCACGAGGGGACATTCCATGCCGAGTGTTGGTGATGTTATGCACGAGGGGACATTCCGTGCCGAGCATTTATTTATTTATTGCACGAGGGGACATTCCGTGCCGAGTGTATGTGAGGTTATGTACGAGGGGACACTCCGTGCCGAACGTTTATTTATTTATTGCACGAGGGGACATTCTGTGCCGAGTGTATGTGAGGTTATGCACGAGGGGAAATTCTGTGATGAGCGTTTATTTATTTATCGCATGAGGGGACATTCTGTGCCGAGTGTTTATTTATTTATTGAACGAGGAGACATTCCGTGCTGAGTGTTTGTGAGGTTATGCACAAGGGGACATTCTGTGCCGAGTGTTTATGCATTATTATTTTCCGTTGTTCCTGTTTTCTATTTACTTCACTTGTTTTGGTAAGGATGAGAGTAAAGCACGAAGGGTGATGTCGTGCACTTGTTTTGGTGAGGATGAGAGTAACAGCACGAAGGGTGATGTCGTGCACTTGTGTTTGCATTTTACTCCGTTATTCTAAATTTGGATATTCCTACCGATCTCTTGCTGCATTTATTGGAAAGATTTGATATACCTCCTATACTGCATGATATTTGACAGTCATTTATTGGGAAACCACCTTTGGGAAGTTTCGTATTTTTAAAGAAACTATGTTTTACGTAATTCTCTCTATTAAATATACTTATATCTACTTTTGAAGAAGGTATGTTTTCAAAGGAATCCTTTCCATACTAAAATGATTTTATTTGCAAAAATTTTCATATGAACTGCTTTTTAAAGATTTATACCAGTTATGGATTTTTAATGGCTAAAGAACGATGTGAACAAACCGATGTGGAGTTGAGTTATTGGTGTTCTTTATTGTGTTTTGTTTCCTTTCGATTCGACTTGTTTTGGCTGTCCATCTTTCTGTATACTTTTGCACTATTTCGTGATTGATTTCTGTAATTTCTTCCGCTCTATATTTTCATTGTTGTAAATTATTCTGTGAAGTCTTAGATAGATTTAACGTTCGGTCATTTCTACATTCATGTTATTTATCTTGTAGACCAGTGGTGTCTTGACTAGTCCTCGTCACTACTCCACCGAGGTTAGTCTTGATACTTACTGGGCACCGTTATGGTGTGCTCATACTACACTTCTGCACGTTTTTGTGTTCAGATCCAAGTTCATATTGTAGTAGCCGTGTGGATGATTGTCGATGAGACTCAAGGTAACCTGCTGCTGCATTCGCAGGCGTCAGAGTCACCTTCTTTGTATTTATTATTCATACACCGTTGTATATATTTCCAAACAGTTGTACTTAGAAGTTGTAGAAGATTCGTAGAGCTTATAACTTGTACTACCGGTGTTGGGAAAGTTTGTACATTCTGTTGAGATTCTATATCAAGACTACTAGTTTTCCTTTATTTATTGTTGAAATTCAGTAACTGCAAGGCTTACCTAGTCCCTAAGACTAGGTGCCATCACGATACCCAACGGAGGAAATTGGGTCGTGACAAGTTAGTATCAGAGCTCTAGGTTCATAGGTGCTACGAGTCATAAGCGAGTTTAGTAGAGTCTTGCGGATCGGTGCGGAGATGTCTGTACTTATCTTCGAGAGGTTACGAAACTATTAGGATAATTTCACTTTCTTCATTCCTATAAAGCGAGTTTATTGATCTTGAAGCTTGAAATTATCGTTCCATTCTCTCACCGATGGTGAGGACACGAGCCGCGATTCTTGATGATGTTATCCAAAATCAAACGTCGCAATGGTCAGAGACAAAGTCCAAAGAGGAGTACGTGACGTTGTTAAGATGCCTACCAGAGCAGCCGTTGAGGAGTCGCCAGTATTTCTAGTTGGGGGACAGGTACTGGGGGTGCCTGTTGCTACCCCAGACTTCAGTAGGCTTGGGTATAGTTCTGAGTATAATTGGTACATCGACTCGGGCATGATTGATTATAGTGCACAAGTTGCTTCACAGATCAGGGGAGAATATCAGACTCCCACCGTCTATACTCCAGAGTAGCGAGATCATATTGGTCAGGTTCCAGTTGTCATGGCAGCACGACATCTGGTTTGAGTTCAGCCATGGTTAGGGTAGAAGCATCAGAGGAAGAATACCTTGAACTTGAGAGGTACATGAATCACCACCCTTCTACCTTTCAGTGGATTGGCGGCAGATGGTGCCTAGGGTTTCTAGGAGGAGTGTCACTATATTCTTCGTACTTCTGGTATGTGGAGACGAGCGAGATTGCTTTGTCACATCTCAGGTTCAGAGTAGTGGGTGGATCAGTGGTGGCGGCATATGAATTGGGGTGACCTGGCCGAGTTAGTGTCACTAGCATGGATTCAGTCTTTCGGAGATGCTTTGAGAGAAGTTGCACCTCAGTTCTTTCGGTATGTACGGCGTGCGGAGTTTGAGCAGTTGCGTCAGGGTGCTATGTCACTATTGGAGTATGTCGTTAAATTCAGTGAGTTGGCCAGATATACACTTCACTTGGTTGCTTCAGTTAGGAGATAAGTCCGTAGAGTCATTTGGGAGATTCAGGCATGATATTCGATTCAGCGGGACTCGAGAGTTAGAGTAGGATGCCTAGATTCAGCAGGTAGTAGGGATCGCTCGCCGGTTAGAGCGCACGTGGGATCGAGAGCAAGAGGACATATGAGATCAGGGAGAGAGTTCAGGGAGGTAATGAGGCCTCGTAGATCTAAGGAATCTACAGGTCTGTATTATGGAGGCAAGGTACGACACGGTAGAAGTTGTGTGGGTCAACCAGATCAGTTTGCATGGGATTTCAGGTACTCATGGGTCTCAGTGGATTCGTATTGTGCCACAGCCATGTCGGTAGAGAGATTTTTTTCAGTGTGGAGATGTTAGCCACAGGGTGAGAGATTGTTCCAGGATTCAGGTAGTGTGTGGTGGCATGGTATTCATGTGAGTAGAGGGCGCCTAAGAGGGGGAGACCCGGCCCATTGATGTGTTTCATATAGTAAAATAGAGGTCGTCGTACCAGATATCATCACCCAGGTATGTTTTGATGTGTTACATAGGGGCACCAATTGTATTTCATTATAGTTCTGCTGGTCGGGACGAGTTCCCTTATTTGTTGTTTCATTTATGAGTGAGTTCCATGTTTTGCACTCCATTTTGTGTTTGCTCCTGTTGGGAGATTCTATGAGTAGTAGCCCGTGTCTATCGTTGTTTATTTCATTCTTGATAGTGATGAAACTTGAAGTGAGTCCTTGTTGTTCTTCGTGGTAAGCTTTATGTGATTTTCCTGAGTATTTTGTTTACGAGTTGTGATTTAATACTCCACGAGATGTGAGATCAGCTAGCGTTATGGTTTTATCAGCTGAGATGAATTAGTGGAGGAACTTGAATTGGTATGATATATTTTCGGTATGTGATTCAGAGTTGAGGGCGAGGTCCTCGTGATATTTGTGATTTGATATGTTTGAACCGGGTTGAGTACCGCGGTGGAAATTTTTATCAGGATAGAATTCTTGTGGTCTGTTCATATGCTTTGCTTCTTCCTTGTTATATTGATTTTGGCAAGTCAGTATTGATAGAGAGTTGTGCCTATGGGCTTGTTTGATAGTTCCTTTATATGTTTCTATTTTCATATTCAGTCATTTCACTATGTGTTTTCTTTCGTTTAGTTTGCGGGATGTGTGCCCGATTGTTTCACTTGTGGCTGGTGACTCTGGTGTTTAATACGGAAGCCTTCGTGTTCATTGCATCATTATTAGTGTTATGGGGTTTGGAAACAGAGTTCTTTCAAACGTGGGACTAATCGCCAATGTCGAGCTGATTTCGGGCAGCTATTGTGATCAAAAGTGTTATATGAGCCTATGTGTGATGTATTATGTTGTGTGGTCGTCCCTTGTGGGTGTAGTCATGAGTTGATGCAGCAGATTGAGGCCAATGTCGGATATGGATTTAGAATCGGGTCTTTTGTAAATGAGTAGAGGATGAGAAGTAGAGGTATGAGGATTATCGGTGGATGTGAAGGCTATATTGTGGTTGTGATTGTATCATCGTGCTTATGAGGGTTTGGGTGACGTGAGATCACCCGCGGATATGTGTTAGAAGTGTACAATCAGTGATTGGACGAGTTCAAGGTGAATCTTGGCACGTTCAAGGACGAACTTTTGTTTAAGAGGGGGCGAATGTGATGACCCAAAAGGTCATCCCATATATTCTAGCTAATTCTATGTTCCGAGGTTGTGGAAATCTCCTTCTATCTCACCTCGATTTGCATGCGCAGCACGGCGTGTAGCCTAGAAGCCTTTATGTGAAAAACTGATAAAAATGATAATTTTGTATTAGAAATTTGAATAAAGTTGACTTCGGTCAACGTTTTTGGTAAATGGACCCGCACCCGTGATTTAACGGTCCCGGAGGGTCCGTAGGAAAATATGGGACTTGGGCATATGCCCGGAGTCGAATTCCGAGATCCCAAGGCCGAGAAATGAATTTTTAAAGAAAATTGTTTTCTGAAAAATCTAAAGGTTTTTGAAAATGAAATGTTATGTGAAACCTGTGGTATCGGTCCCGTATCTTGGTTCCGGAGCCCGGTACAAGTTCGATATGATTTATATGCGCTATCTGTGAAATTTGGTAAGAAACATACCTAGTTTGACGTGATTTGGACCTTAAATGCAAAACATTGATGTTTAAAGAAGTTTTTAGGAATTTCATTGATTTTTGGATTTGATTCATCATTTTAGTGTGTTTTCTGTGGTTTGAAAGCTCGAGCGAGTCAGTGTTAGGTTATAAGACTTGTTCATGCATTTAGACGGGGTCCCAGGGGGCCTCGGGTGTGTTTCAGATAGGTTTAGGATTGATTTTCCTCATTTTTCCACTGATGATGCTACCTCCTGGTTTCCTTCTATGCGATCGCATAGTGTCATTTGACATGCCCAGCTTTTTATTCAATGCATTCGCACGATCGGGTCCGCGATCGTAGAAGTATAAAATTCCCTACAGTGCGATCGTGTTTGCTTGCTTGCGATCGCATAGTATTAAATTGACCAGTGCCCCTACTTCCTACTATGCGATCGCATCTACCTATTCGCGATCGCATAGAACCTTTTTGGCCAACAACATTATTTCCTCTATGCGATCGCATCTTTTAATCCGAATCGCGATGCCTAAAAATCTGGGCAGACAGATTATATTCCAAAATCGAGGGTTAGGCCATTATTATCATATTTTGACTTCTAGAGCTCGGTTCTTGGCGATTTTTGAAGGGGTTTTCACACCAATTGAATGGGTAAGTGTTCTTCCACTAGAATTAATCATATTTCACGAATTAGTTCTTGTTTTTATCATTTAATTTGTGTTTTGGGTTGAGGGAATTGTGGGTTTTGAAAGGAAACTTCTAAGATGTAAATTCATGATTTGAAAGACCAACTGTTATTGGAATTGGATAAATTTAGTATAGATGAACTCGTATCGGAATGGGTAACCGGAATTTGTAAAATTTGTCGAGTTCCGAGGTGCGGGCCCGAGGGTCGACTTTTGAGTCAATTTTTATAATCTTGTAAAGATTTAAACTTTATTATTCGGAATAGTTCCTTATACGCTTTATGTGTATTTTGAAGATGTTTTAGTTGATTTTGAGCCGTCCGGAGGTCTTTTCGCCCGATAAATTTATTTTTGAGTACCAGATTGTCTTCTTTGAGGTAAGTATCTTTCCTAACCTTGTGTGGGGAAACTACCCCTTGGGGTTGGGTCTTCTTTGTTGATTGTAGTCCATGTATACAAGGTGACGAGTGTGTACTCGGACTTATTTGCAATAAGATTACCCTTTTAGGATTCGTAGGTTCTTATATTACCTTTGTATGATTTGTAATTGTTACATTTGAATTCTTGGTCGTTAATTTCATCCCTTCATGTTTAAATTAGGATTATTTGTTTTTGGATTCCTTCGTTGGCTATTTGACTTTACTTGACTTAACTGAATATTCTACTTCGCTCATCATCATGCTATATTTTCTTCCTAGCTTGCCTAATTGACTATAATTAGTGTCCTCTAGCCTTATAGTTGACTAGCCGTAGTTGGAACATCGATTCGTTGGAGTCAAGCATGCCCGTCAGTCTTACATTGTGATTTGTATGACTATTCCCTTAAGTGCTACTTAGGTCTAATTGTTAGACATTTATGCTATTAGTATTTCCTTCAGATTGCCTATTACTGGGCCTTTGTTGAAGTTGAGATTATTCCGTGAAGTTAACTGTTTAGGTGAGATTGGTTATAGATGTTCTCCTTTGTCGGGATTGCGTGGTTTCTCTTATTATTCTATTGTTGATGATGTTGTTTGCCTTGTTGACTCCCTTGCCGGGATGTTATGGTTTCTATTACTGTTTATGTTGTTAATGATATTGTTTGTATTGTTGACTCCCTTGCCGGGATGTTAAGATTTATGGTCCTTATTGTTGATTTCCCTTGTTAAATTGTTGTTTATGTTATTTTAGCACGAGGGGACATTCCGTGCCTAGTGTTGGCGAGGTTATGCACGAGGGGACATTCCATGCTGAGCGATTATTTATTTATTGCACGAGGGGACATTCTGTGCCGAATGTATGTGATGTTATGCACGAGGGGACATTCCGTGTCGAGCGTTTATTTATTGATTACACGAGGGGACTTTCCGTGCCGAGTGTATGTGAGGTTATGCAAGAGGGGACATTCTGTGTCGAGCGTTTATTTATTTATCGCACGTGGGGACATTCCATGTTGAGTGTTTATTTATTTATTGCACGAGGGGACATTTTGTGCCGTGTGTTTGTGAGGTTATGCACAAGGGGACATTCCGTGCCGAGTGTTTATGCATTATTATTTTTCGTTGTTCCTGTTTGGTATTTACTGCACTTGTTTTGGTGAGGATGAGAGTAAAGCACGAAGGGTGATGTCATGCACTTGTTTTGGTGAGGATAAGAGTAACAGCACGAAGGGTGATGTCGTGCACTTGTGTTTGCATTTTACTCCGTTGTTCTAAATTTGGATATTCCTACCGATCTCTTAATGGCTTTATTGGCAAGATTTGATATTCCTCTTATACTGCATGGCAAGTTCTGAGTTTCGGACTGAGTTCCGGTGGATAAATCTTGAGGAGATTTTAAATCAAGGGATTTTTATTGAAAAGTATTATTGAAAAAGAAATGATTTTGAAATGATTATATTTAAATGACTTTTACATCGATGGTATATTTGAAAAGTACTAGTCTTGCCTGAAATGATATTTGGCAGTCATTTATTGCGAAAGCACCTTTGGGAAGTTTCGTATTTTTAAAGAAACTATGTTTTACGTAATTCTCTCTATTAAATATACTTATATCTACTTTTGAAGAAAGTATGTTTTCAAAGGAAACCTTTCCATACTAAAATGATTTTATTTGCAAAAGTTTTTCATATTAACTGCTTTTTAAAGATTTATACCAGTTATGAATTTTTAATGGCTAAAGCCCGATGTGAACAAACCGACGTGGAGTTCAGTTATTGGTGTTCTCTATGGTGTTGTGTTTCCTTTCGATTCGACTTGTTTTGGCTGCCCATCTTTCTGTATACTTTTGTAGAGTTTCATGATTGATTTTTGTAATTTCCTTCCGCTTAATATTGCCATTGTTGTAAATTATTCCGTGAAGTCTTAGATAGATGTAATGTTCGGTCATTTCTACATTCATGTTATTTATCTTGTAGAGCAGTGGTGTCTTGACTAGCCCTCGTCACTACTCCACCGAGGTTAGTCTTGATACTTACTGGGCACCGTTGTGGTGTGCTCATACTACACTTCTGCACGTTTTTGTGTGCAGATCCAGGTTCATATTGTAGTAGCTATGTGGATGATTGTCGAGGAGACTCAAGGTAACCTGCTACTGCGTTCGCAGGCGTCGGAGTCACCTTCTTCTTATTTATTATTCATACACTATTGTATCTATTTCCAAACAGTTGCACTTAGAAGTTGTAGAAGATTCGTTGAGCTTATGACTTGTACTACCGGTTTTGGGAAACTTTGTACATTCTGTTGAGATTCTATATCAAGACTGCTGGTTTTCCTTTATTTATTGTTAATATTCAGTTACTGCTAGACTTACCTAGTCCCTAAGACTAGGTGCCATCACGATACCCAACAGAGGGAAATTGGGTCGTGACACTTGAAGATTCCAACAAGAAAGAATCTGCCAAAGCTAGGATGACAACTCTTAAAGAAAATTTAGTGCAAAGCAGCAACAACAACCGCAAAAGGTACGAGAATAAGTCTCAAGGTTACGAACATAAAAATCCTAACCTTAAAAGAAAAAAAGGCTCTTGTTTTATTTGTGGAAAACCGGGCCATCATGCCTCACAGTGCAGGTACAAAGCTTTAAACTGAGACACTGAATTATTATCTTTGGTTCACACTAATTTAGGCGATTTAAAGCAGACTATGGCTAGAGGTGGTAAAAGATATATGTGACTTTTATTGATGACTTTTCTAGATATACTAAGTTGTATCTGCTTAGAAATAAAGATGATGCCTTTTAATGTTTTTATTTCTTATAAAATTGAGGTTGAAAATCAACTTAGTAGAAAAATCAAGAGAATTAGATCTGATAGAGGTGGAGAATATTTTTCTTTAAATGGTTTTTGTGAAAAGAATAGAATTATTCATGAAGTAACTCCGCCTTATTCACCTGATTCAAATGGAATAGCTGCAAGGAAAAATAGAACACTGAAAGAGATGATGAACTCTATGTTAGTTAGTCTTAATGCTCCTGATAATTTGTGGGGTGAAGCTATTTTATCTGCTTGTCACTTACAAAATAGAATACCACATAAAAGAACTGGCAAAACTCCTTATGAATTGTGGAAGGGTTATAAACCTAACTTGAAATATTTAAAAGTGTGGGGATGCCTTGCTAAAGTTCTTTTGTCTGAACCTAAAAAAAGAAAAATAGGTTCTAAAATTGTTGATTGCATGCTTATTGGATATGCTGAACATAGTGCTTCATATAGATTTCTTGTTTTAAAAGTGACGTGCTTGATTGCAATACTATAATTGAGACAAAGAATGCTGAGGTCTTTGAATATATTTATCCACTGTATGATAAAATTCCTCATACACCAGTTGAAACAAATAATAAAACTACCTCTAATGAGGAACTGAGAAGGAGCAAAAGGCCTAGGAAAGAATATTTTTCATATGAAAATGATTTTCAAACCTTTCTGGCCGATAATGAACCATCAAATTATTTTGAAGTTATATCTTCTTCAGATGTTGAATACTGGAAAGAGGAAATAAAAGTTGAAATTGATTCTATTAAGAAAAATAGTACATGGATTTTAACTGTTGTACCTCCTGGTGCAAAGCCTATTGGTTGTAAATGAATCTTCAAAAGAAAATTTAATCCTAATGGTTCTTTAGATAAATATAAAGCTCGGTTAGTAGAAACAGGATTTTCTCAAAAATAAAAGATAGATTATTTTGATACATTTGCACTGATGACTTTAATTTCTTCTATTCGAGTTTTAATTTCCTTAGCTTCTATCTATAATCTTTTTATCCATCAAATGGATGTCAAAACAACTTTTTTAAATGGTGATTTAGAAGAAGAAATTTCTATGGTTCAAACTGAAGGCTGTGTCATTCTTGGACAAGAAAATAAAGTTTGTAAATTTATTAAATCTCTTTATGGTCTTAAACAAGCTCCTAAACAGTGATATGAGAAACTTGAACAAGTCTTACTGAGAGACGATTTTTCTTCAGTGGAGGTGGATAACTGTGTTTATAGTAAAATGTTAGACAATGATTATGTGATAATATGTTTGTATGTTGATGACATACTTATGTCTGGTAGTTTAAATATTGCGCACTTAATTATTTTTGTCTGCTAATTTTTATATGAAAGATCTGGGTGAAGTAAACACAATATTGGGAGTTAAAGTTATAAGGAGCGAAGATGGAATAATGTTGTCACAAGAATATTATGTTGAGAGACTTCTTAAAAAGCTTGAATATTTTAATCACATATGTGAGTACTCCTTTGGATGATAACTCTCAGTTGAAAAAGAGTAATGATGACCTAGTTGCTCAGTCTAAATATACACAGATTATTGGGAGCCTGATGCATTTAATGAATTTTACAAGGCCTGATATAGCTTATGTTGTGTGTAGACTGAGTAGATATACTCATAATCCCAACAGAGAGCATTGGTCTGCATTAGCTAAACTAATAAAATATTTGAGAGGAACAACCGACGAGGCTAAGGCGGGGCAATTTTAAATATATATATATATATATATATATATATATATATAAAGATATATATAATACAAAAAGAAGTAAGTAATAATGAATTAAATAACCAGTAACTTGCAACAATAAATAAAAACACGCCGGATAACTTTTCCAAATATCAGCTATAATCAAATCTTCTCAAAATTTCCGAGTTTCAATTTAAATCAGAGTATGAAAACCTTTTTAATAAAACAGGGAGTTTTCCAAATCTTTATTTTTGAAAAATCAATAAAACATAAATATTCTCCCTTATCGCTCCTTGTTGCGGCGTGTAACCCGCTCCCACCTGTCTATCCTTATTGCTCCTCCACATATATATCACTCTTATTTCTCCTGTTGCAGCGTGCAACCCGATCCCACCTGTCCACCCTTATCACTCCTTGTTTTGGCGTGCAACCCGCTCCCACCAGAAAATCACATCACTTTATTTATATAAATTTTCACAATTCAGGTAAAAAACTTTCACAATATTTTTTTTCTCAACAATTGTGAATAGAAGGTTGTACAACTCATGAACTTCATAAATTATAATTTCACAATGAAACCAACCGGAGTATATATGTTTCGTAAAACAGTGTCATCCAATTCAATCTTTATGTATCACAATGGAACCACGGGAACAACCAACACTTTCAAAATACTTGGAACAATACTTAACAACAAGTCGATGAAACCAAGTAGGCATGTAAACATCAATGATCATAAAACAATTAAGCCAGGGATTCAAATAAATTGGAAATAAGGAAGGGATCATGTTCAACGAATAATTTGGTGGTGCATAGATACTTGTTACCTCACCTATACACCACACACATTCAAATTCACATAGCATTTAAGTTGGGGATTTATTCCCTCAAGTCAAGGTTAAACCAAGCACTTACCTCAAATTCACATGCCACTCTCTGCTCAATTACCACTTTTCCCTTTGAATTTGCCTCTAACTCGCTCGAATCTGATCATAATTAGTTTAATATCATTAATTTATGCTAAAGGAACTAACTTTACTAAAAAAATATTATTTTCCTAAGTTTTCTAAAAAATAGTTAAAAACTGACCCTGGGTGGTTGGTTTGTGGCCTTGATGCCCTGTTGTGGTTTGAATTCACGGCCACTCCGCTGTTGAAGAACTGATTCTATCAGTGTAAGACCGAGGTGCTCGGATACACTATATTGCATTCTGAAGACCTCGTTTTCTGATGTTGCTCCTGACTGTTTCATACTCGGATGTCCATGTACCGCTAACCCTTATCCCTAAGGCAAGGCAATTTTCCCCTTAAAATCAAACTCAGTTGTCTTGCACCCAGTACCTGTTCGTGTCTGTATTGCTTATCAACTTTTCTCATAAAGCAGGTCTTGCTTAGGCAAACTTTTAAGTTTCTTCGAGACACTTTGTTTTCCTTATCAAATGAGATCACAGATGGATTTTGCCTTCGTCAATGTCATATATGCCCCGAATTTTGCTCAGTATTATAGGGAAATTGTAACCAGTTTTGCAGCCATTTCTTTGCTTTGCTTTTGATGAAAGATTAGACCGAAAGGGACTCAAAGAACAATTATGGATAGAAATAGAATAATAATTGAAGGTGATAAAGAATTGTTCTTAAACAAAAGGTGTCCCTTTCGGGGAAAGGAATAGGGAGACTAATCTCGAAGTATGTGACGACTTCAATGAATCATGATAAGCATTTTGGACTGGACGCCTGATCCATCTGAGCTGTCTAATTCTCAAAATTCGTCGCAAATGTTCATCTTGAAACTGTCAGTTTCTTGGTTGTGCTCATGTCGGGGTATCGAAGACCCTCATTCGGCTAGTAGCGCCCTTTGCGGGTTTTCGCTAACTGACTTCTCTCATTTCTCTACTCATCATCGCCTTATGGTGCCCATTTGGGTTGTCACCAATAATACTTTCTCATTTCTCTGCTCACTGTCGCCTTACAGTGCCGATACGAGTTTTCACCAATATGACTCTCTCATTTGTTCTTCTTTTTTTTAACTGAGATATGACATGCAGAAGGTTGCCCAATGACCTTGGCATGGGGACTTCAAATATTCTCAAAGATCGATTATAAGTTCTTAACAGGGAGAAGTCGAAAAGAACCTTGAACTGAATTACAACTTTTGGAACCATTTCTACAGAAAAAACCATAAAATAAAACACACTTCTGCCCCAGTTTTTGAGTATTAGGAATATGGATTTTTTGTTGTGATGGGACCGAACCAAGGGTAAGGCTGTCTATGTATCCTTTCGGAATCAGGTCGGACGTAGTTCAATGACTCAGAATATTTGTTGCTTTTCTTTTCCCTTTTTTTTGCAAGGACATAGGTGCCAAAAAGTGGAAAACAAAGAAGTCAAATACAACTCAAAAGTGTTAACAAAAGGGTGAAACCTATTGGAATAGCGAGCAATGATAGCCTTCGTCATCTCGATATTGAGAAAATCATGCGATAAAGTTCCACAGTGGGTATATATCAGACATAATATCTTTTGACTACATCTGCGTTAATAGTCATGTCTGGTACCCGTCCTTCTTCATCTACCAAGTACAAGACCCCTTTTTGTAACACTTTCTTGATAATGTAGGGTCCTTGCCAGTTTGGGGCGAACTTTCCTTTAGCTTCTACTTGTTTTCAGAGCGAGTTGGCCCACCTTGAAGTGCTTAGACGCACTTTCTTGTTGTAAGCGCGTGCCATTATTTGCTGGTATAACTGGCTAAAGCACAATGCTGCAAGCCAATTTTCATCAATCAGCATTAGTTATTCTAATTTGGTCTTTACCCCTTCTATATCTTCAATCTCCGACTCCGCTATGATCCGAAGAAAGGGAATTTCAACTTCAGCCGATATTGCAGCTTCCATACCATATACCAACAGATGAGTTGTACCAACAGATGTGCGAGCAGTCGTGCGGTATCCTAAAAGAGCAAAAGGCAACTTTTCATGCCATTTTCTGGAACCTTGGATCATCTTCCTAAGAATCTTCTTGATGTTTTTGTTCACTGCTCCAACGGCTCCATTGGATTTTGGCCGGTAAGGGGTAGAATGGTGATGCATAATTTTAAATTGCTCGCATACCTCCTTTATCAAATTGCTATTTATATTGGCTGCATTGTCAGTGATAATGGTCTTTGGGATACCAAAACGACATATGATGTTGTAATGAACAAAGTCTACCACTGCTTTCTTGGTGACTGCTTTAAAAGTGACGACCTCCACCACTTGGTGAAGTAATCAATTGCAACCAAAATGAATCTATGCCCATTTGAAGCCTTTGGCTAGATTGGTCCAATAACATTTATTCCCCAAGCAACGAAGGACCAAGGAGAGGACATGGGATGCAACTCTGTAGGTGGTGAGTGAATTAGGTCACCATGAACCTTGCATTGGTGACACTTGCGAACAAAACTGAAGCAATCTCGCTCCATAGTAAGCCAATAATACCCTGCCCGTAGAATCTTCTTCACCAAAACATATCCATTCATGTGAGGTCCACATACCCGCGGATGCACTTCACTCATGAACCGCTCAGCTTCAGTGGCATCTATGTATCTCAACAAGTTCAAATCTGGGGTCCTTTTTTACCAAATTTCCCCATTCAGGAAGAAACCGCCGGCGAGCCGCCTTATAGTTCTTTTCTTAACTACTTTGGCATGCTCTGGTATTCCCTTGTTTTCAGGAATCGTTTTATGTCATGATACCATGGTTCACCATTTAGTTCTCTCTCAATAGTATTGCAGTAACTGTGTTGATTCCGAACTTGGATTTCTAATGGATCAATATGAGTGTTACCCAGATAAGGGAGCATCGAGGCTAAGATAGCCAAGGCGTCAGCTAACTCGTTGTGAAACTTGGGAATGTACCTGAACTCGATGGATTTGACTTTTTTGCTCAGGTCTTGCACACATTGTCTGTATGGAATATGCTTGATGTCTCGAGTCTCCCATTCGCCTTTGGCTTGACAAATAAGCAAATTAGAATCTCCCATAACCAATATTTCATGCACATCCAGATCGAGGCCATTTTCAGACCCATTATACAAGCTTCATATTCTGTTGTATTATTGGTACAGAAGAAATGAAGTCGGGCCGTTGCAGGGTAATGTTGTCCGATAGGTGAGATGAGGATTGCCCCGATCCCAACTCCTTTGATATTGACAACCCCATCAAAATAGATTTCCATACATGGCTATCATCCGGAACTACTTCCTCTATTGAGTTGACCTCTTCGTCTGGGAAGTATGTGCTCAGTGGCTTGTAATCATCGTCAACTGGATTCTCTGCCAAATGATATGCTAAAGCCTGTGATTTCATTGCACTGCGAGTGACATGGACAATGTCAAACTCTGTGAGAAGAATCTGCCATTTTGCGAGCCTACCAGTGAGCATTGGCTTTTGAAAGATGTACTTCAAAGGATCCATTCTGGATATGAGGTAAGTGGTGTAGACCAAGATATAATGCCTCAGCTTCTGAGCAACCCAAGTCTAGGCACAACACGTCCTTTCTAAAAGGGTGTACTTAACCTCATAATTGGTAAACTTCTTGCTCAAATAATAGACTGCCTATTCATTTTTGTATGTTGCATCATGTTTCCCCAGAACGCATCCAAAGGAATTATCCATCACTGATATATATAAAAACAAAGGCCTACTAGGTTCTGGTGGGACCAGTACATGGGGTTTTGACAGATAGTCTTTGATCCTATTAAAAGCTTTTTGGCAATCGTCCGTCCATTTGATAGCAACATTCTTTTTCAGCAACTTAAAGATGGGCTCGCACGTGGTTGTGAGCTGAGAAATGAACCTATTGATGTAGTTCAGCCTCCCGATCAAACTCACGACTTCCTTTTTATTCTTTGGGGATGGCAGATCTCGAATGGAATTTATCTTAGATGGATCCAATTTGATGTCTCTCCGGCTGTCTATAAAACCAAGGAGTTTCCCAGAAGGAACCCCAAATGCACACTTGGCTGGATTAAGCTTAAGGTCATACCTTCGAAGCCGCTCGAAGAACTTTTTCAAATCGCACAGCTTGTGTCTTTGATTTTATGATTACATCATCGACATATACTTCAATTTATTTGTTCATCATGTCATGGAAAATGGTGGTGATGACCCTCATGTAAGTTGCCCCTGCATTCTTCAAACCGAATGGCATGACCCTGTAACAATAAGTACCCCATGGAGTGGTGAAAGTGCTCTTTTCTGCACCATCCTCATCCATTAGAATCTGGTGGTACCCAGCATAGCAATCCACAAACTACTGTATCTCATGCTTTGCGCAATTATCTACGAGAATATGGATGTTCGGCAAAGGAAAATTATCCTTTGGACTTGCTTTATTTAGGTCTCTGTAGTCAACACAGACTTTAGTTTTTCCATCCTTCTTTGGCACAGGCACAACATTTGCCACCCAGGTGGTGTATCGAACAACTCTGACCACATTGGCGCTCAATTGTTTCATTATTTACTCTTTGATTTTATCACTCATGTCTGTTTTAAATTTTCGTTTCTTTTGTTGGACTGGTGGAAAATCAGGATACGTAGGAAGCTTATGAACAACTAGATCTGCACTTAAACCCGGCATGTCATCATAAGACCAAGCAAACACATCTCTGTATTCAAATAAAATTTAAATCAAGGCTTCCCTGGTTTTTTGTTCAGTGTGAATGCTTATCTTTGTTTCTCTATCTTCTTCATGACTTTCGATATTAATGGACTCAGTTTAATTGAGATTGGGCTTAGTCTTATTTTTAAATTGTTCCAACTCTCTTGTTATTTCCTCAACAACCTCATCCTCATCATATCCAACCTCTTGATGCATTATTTCAAAATTAGATAGCTTTTTAAGATCTGAGCATGAATTCCGCATGCATGTCATGTTATTAAAGCCGGCATTAACAAAACTGAAATGGAAATAAAATGACTGGAATTAGGAAGGAAAAGATACAAAATTTGATACGAAATTGAACTACATTTCATTGAATTCGAAAGGATAGAAGAGTTAACATCAAAACAAAACAATAATACTGATATGTTTGGATTACAACCCTGAAAGTAACCCAAAATACAAAAAAACAGCTGCAAAAGCAAACTACTAAGACTTCTTTCTTGTGGGGGGAGGAGTTGTTTCCCAATTGTTGAGCATGGTGTCTGGGTCAATTAGTTGCATATCGGCACGACTAGTGCCTTCGCCATCCTGGATCATATTCACTTCAGAAAATATCTAGCTGAGTCTATGGCAAATTTCATCAACGTTTGCCTACGCCGGGGAATGTTGACCTTCTTGGAGTTGTGGCTTGACAAAAGTATAGAAAATGTGGGGGATATGTTGTTGCAAGACCCATCCATGTTTTTTGCATTGTTTGGCTTTGTATTCGTCTGCTTCTGTTGGCCTGAAGCCTAAACCAAAAGTGCCCTGGTTACTAAACAAAGAAATGGGCTCCGAAATTCCTTGCAACGATGCCCCCAAGCCTTTTCCTAGCTCATAACCCTGTCTCAGCATAAGTGCAGCCACCATTACAGATGTGGCGGAAAGACGAGGATGCAGAATGGGTCTTCCTTCCCCAGCATGGTCCACAACAACCACTTCAAAAGCCTGATAGACAATGGACTCACACCCTTCCTTGGCCTCAATACAGGGGATTAACGAGTCTTTATAAATGGACGACTCGTCTTCCCCGTGAACAATAATTTCTTGCCTGTGATGTTCGAATTTGAGCATCTGATGCAAGGTGGATGGCACAGCTTGGGCCATATGGATCCATGGCCTTCCAAGAAGAAAGTTATAAGAAGTGTCCATGTCCATTACCTGGATGACAATTTCAAAGTCAACCGGCCCAATGATCGTGGTGAGGTTGATCTCCCAAATGGTATCTCTTTCTGAGCTATCAAAACCCCGGATACGGACATTGCTGGGTCGGATTCTATATCTATTGATCTTCATTCTTTGCAAGGTGGAGAGAGGGAATATATCTACGCTCGAGCCTCCATCAACCATGACTCAGTTTACGTAGTGCCCCTCACATTTAACAGTCAAGTGTAAAACCCTGTTGTGCCCGGCTCCTTCTTCGGGGAGTTCATCATTAGTAAAGGTGATTCTGTTCACCTCAAAAAATCTATTGGCCATCTTCTCTGACTGATTCATTGTGGTCTTCTCTGATACATGTGCCTCGTTCAGGATCTTGATTAGCACACGAGCATGCTCTTTTGAATGTATCAGCGGATATAGTAGAGAAATTTGGGCAGTAATCTTTCTCAGCTGGTCAATGATTGAGTAATCCTGAACTTTCATCTTTTTCAAAAACTCTTCTGCCTCTTCTTCAGTGACCGTTTTCTTTATTGGCAATTGG
The DNA here is from genome assembly GCA_005239525.1 of Nicotiana knightiana. Taxonomy (NCBI): domain Eukaryota; kingdom Viridiplantae; phylum Streptophyta; class Magnoliopsida; order Solanales; family Solanaceae; genus Nicotiana; species Nicotiana knightiana. The sequence continues at coordinate 1,759 of ML372601.1, read as the reverse complement.
CCTTCTCTTATTTGCTTGGCCTTCCTCAGCTCTTCTGGAGTGTAACACCTCCCCGATCGAGCCAAACCTCCATTTTCCCCCACTTTTTCTATGATTTCCTTGCCTTCGTAAGTAATCACAGTTTTGTTGTAGTTCCAAGGAATGGTTTTCGTGTATGTCACAGGGGGTTGCACAACAAGTTTGATTATGATCGGCTCTGTTATACCCTTCATACCACCCTGATTCTGCTTTATGTTGGGGTAGCCCCCAAGGACATACAACCTTGGGCTTGGAACATTGGAGCGAACATCCAACCTCGAGCCCTTGGTAACAAATAAAGTTACCTTTTCTAAGCTCGGGGCGCCTTTCACAATCAACGACACGTCTCGGCTTGGACTGACTTCCAATTTGGTTCCCTCTTGAATCCTTCCTACTGTAATTTCTACTCGACCAGCCGACTTGCATTTATGATCTCGGATAATCATTCCCACAAAGTGAACATCATTGTGTACTGGCAAGGGGTTGGTGGTCACATTAGGAGGATCCTCTTCATTTGTCACTACAATAAGTTTTTCAGCAATTAGTCTTTCTATGGCTCTTTTCAGAGTCCAACAATCATTAGTGTTATGCCCCAGGGCACCTGAATGATATTCATATCTAGCATTTTCTTGAAATCCATGTGAATCAGGATGCATATGATGGGGAATGATGGGTCCAATCACGCCTATTTGCTTCAGCTTCTGGAATAAACTAGAGTATGATTCAGCCAATGAAGTGAATTTTTTCACCAGCCACTGCTCTCGACCATAATCCTGCCTGGGACGAGAAATGTAGGGTGCCCGAAAATTTTGTTGCTGAGGTCGGGGGATCCTTGGAGCTGGTGCCTGTACTTGCTGATTGGGAGGCCGAGCATAGGATTGAGCATTGAACATTGTATTCTGTGGTGGGCCCACAAAGTATTGAGGAATTGGCGGAGGATAATAATGTTGAGGGTAGCTGGATTGCCCCTGATGAACTTGCACATAAGGGTGAACTTCCCCTCTTTGAACTTCCCTGGATCCTGAAGTCATCATGGACCCTTCATCTCTCTTCTTTCTATTTGTCAAGCTTCCCGACCCATTTTGGATAGCTTGGGTAGTGTCTTTGAGAGCAACTTGACTTACAATTCTGCCAGTCTTGAGGCCATTCCATCTCCCATATTTTGATTGCTTCTGCAAAAGGTCTACCCTTCGCGGACATCATGTTCTGAAAGTAATCAGGTTCTTGAGCCTCCAGAAAAACAATGATCAACTCATGGTCATCCATGGGTGGCTTGACTCTAGCCGCTTGCTCCCTCCACTTTATTGCATACTCCCTAAAGCTTTCAGTCAGCTTCTTATTCATGTTGGACATAGAATTACGATCTGGTGCAATAACTATGTTGTACTGGAATTGTTTTATGAAGTCCTGAGCCATGTCATCCCAGACATGCCAGTGAGAGATATCTTGGTCGATGAACCATTCTGAGGCTACCCCCATAAGACTTTCCCCAAAATAGGCCGTTGATGCGTGGCTAGAATTCATGATTTTAAGCATTATATACCTTGCATTTTATGTGCTTTAATGATAAAAATACACGTCGTATGTGCCTAATGAAGTTTATTTAATGTGTAGGTGAGTTGGAAATAGAATCCGAGCTAAATAAGAGCATAAACATCGGAAAATACGCGCAAGAGTTGAAAAGGAGCGATCCGGGACAAGCCTGGCGTTAGCCAGGCATTAGAGCCCAAACGCCAGGGGG